>BMAW01027736.1:1175260-1468028 GCA_019974015.1 Nephila pilipes
TTTTTTTTTTTTTTTTGCAGCTTTATTCTTCTTATGGAAAAATAAATGGTACCAATACCGAAATCCTTCGCGACACTCGAGCAACTGTAGGTATTGTTTGCGTGAAATTTGTGACACCTGAAGATATGACTCGTGAACATTTTTGGGTACAATAACCTTTGGATGCTGGTTCAACTTATTTGCGACTAGCCGATGTTCTCTTATGGAATGTGAGTGGATCAGAACATTCACAAAAGCAGCTGTTACTCCAGATGAACTGCAGCGTGTCCATTATATTCTTTGAATAGGCCTGCTACTCTCTTCAAAAATGAAGGAAATAATTCTTTGCACCAAGTGAATGCGGTCCAAACAATCAGAAATTGATTTTAAAGGAAAAGATTTCTGAACAATTGGTTGAAAACTCCAAAATCTTATAATTAACAGTCAAAACATGAATTCAGAAGATAAACTCCTTCCTACAAATGATATCATTGGCTAAATTAATCAAACTTGATAGGGATCAGCTCATGCTAGCTCAAAAGGAAGATGTAGAATTAATGTCGTTCATAAAAAGTATTAAAGAAGGAAAAATTAAGAGAAAGTGAGTGAGTACAAATTATACAAAAGAAAGTTGGTGGTGGATAGGAAGTAGATAAAAGTGGGTTGGTAAAGTATTTTTTCTGGAAAAAGAGTTTCAAGGATTGTGTAGAACCTACGTCAAAACTTGTGATTCTTTTCAAAGGGTTGGAAAAACCAGAAACAAAAAATAAGGTACCTATGACTTCTGATTATTACGAAAGTGTTTTCCAAGCTTAATATTAATGCTGTTTTACCTTTACCAGTTACAGCTTCTAGAAACAAATATCTTCTTATATCAATGTGTACTTCTCCAAAATATGCGATTGCTGTAGCTTTGTCCAATATAACCTATGTGTTAGTTATCGATGTTATTCTTCAGATATTCAATAGAACTGGTTTTTCGTAAGATATTTAGCATAAACAAGGAACCTCTTTTATGAGAAAATTAGCATCTTACTTTTTTGAGCTTTTTGGAGTTAAGGTTGATAACAGTTCAGTCTACCATCTATAAAATAATTCTGTTGAAATATTCCATCGTACCATAAATCAAATACTTCGAGCTATGTTCTTTGAAAAAAGACCGGAATGGGAAAAACATGTTCATGCCGCTTTATTCGTGTTGAGAACTGCAACACACTTATCTTATAGATTCAGGTCATCAGAAAAAGTAAACTTGTAAAGAACTAGTGAACACCTGAAGCATCTTGACCGTGTGTTGGAAAGGTCTGACAAGGCTAAGTTATGCCATAAGGTAAACAAATATAGATCCGCCCAATCTCAAGTTGTTACGTTAGCCTATTCACGATTTTCTCTTTACTAACCTCGAGGACTTCTATCGAGCTTAAATTGCATAAAATTACAATTTCATCCCAACCAAAATGAAACGTAATTAAGTAAATAAGATGCAGATAGAAACGAAGGGAAGTGATTTAGAAATATGGAAGTAAGGGAGAACGAGAAGAGAGATAGAGGATAAAGATTGGCAGTTCAAATATTGTGACAATCTTATAGTTATTCTGTTAGGTTGGAGGATTGGACTGAATTACAATAATCGTATTAATTTACGCGGTTACTATCAAAGATAGTGCAGAAATCAACAACGAGTGGATTGATAAGATATTTCATTATCAATCATAATTTAGGGCTGAGAATTAGGGCAGTACTCTAGAGAGAGCGACCTTGGTTATTCTGCATTGATAATAGATAGTTCCTCTTGTTTAGTCTCGTGTTTTCTCAAACTGCGTTTTGTCACTTAGGTTTAATATATCAAATTGAAATATGGTGCAAGAGTCGAATAATAACGGATAAACGCCCTAAAGTTAAATATTTTGGACACTACGCAAGGGCAAGGGAAGAGATCTCTTCACGAAATTAAGATCCAAACAATCAAGAAGTTTCCCGTTTCTTCCACACAGATTAACATTCGGGCATTTTTGGGATTAGCGGGATATTACGGGTTATATGTACTACATTTTTTTTAAAAATTTTAGCTGCATCATTGACTGATTCATTAAAGGGACGACTAAAGATGTCTAGAATTCTGTGGAACGATCGGTGTCAATTGACTTTTGAAGAACTTAAAAGGCTGTCATCGATAACTCTGTGCTTTATGCTCCTAAATTTGACGCTCTCTTCGTTTTACAATGTGTTGCATCTGAGAGATTCGCCTTAGCCCCAAAAGATGAAAAGAGTGAAGAACATCCTGTGCTGTATTTTTGAGTAAGAAATTTATATCCACTGAACGTAAATACAGTACTTCTGAAAAGGAATGTGCTACTATCGTTTACGATATCAAGAAATTATGATACTATTTAGATGGGCAGTATAAATTTTACATTTAGGCTAACCATAATTCTATAGTATGATTCAAGAAAAACTCTGGTGAAAATCGTTGGTCTGGTGAGATGGTTATTAGCTATGCAGCATTTGAACTATGAAAACATTCATAAGAAAGGGAAGCAGCACCGGAATGCTGATAGTTTAAGTACTCTATTTTAAAAAGAAACTAAAATTGGAATGACATATTAAATTCATAATAATTTTTTGAATATTTTTTGTATGATAATAATTTACTTTTTCTAGTTTATGTTTTATGTTAAATTCTTTAGGAAATGTAAATTTTTACAGAAATGCTTTTTACTGTCGTAAAAAAGATCTTAACGAGGGAGGAGTTATGATGTCATAGTTCATTTATTTCTTATTTTTTATTTTCTTTATTTTTTTATTATTATTTCGCATGTACTCGCATATTAATCTGTATTCCATTGATGTAATAATTTTCTGCTAAAGCAGATGATGATACTTTAATTATCGCCGACAGTCTGTTCTATGACGGTTGTCCACAGCGTTGGTGTATAAAATGATTTCTTATGCGATGTGAATGAATGCATATGAATAATTTGGGGATCCCCAATAATTTAATAAAAAAATTTTTTTAAATGAATTGGGTGCCTCGAAGTATTTATCTCTACACCACAGTTTTCATTGATATTGGGGAAATATCAAAGTTTTGTTTTGGACATTTCCTACACTTTCAACTTTCCATTGAAAAAAAATCGAGTGACTTGTATTTTAATTCGGGATGCTTTGTTTGATGAGCTGATGTAATTTACTTGAGTGCACGCTTTCTTTGAAAATATGTCGTTGCAAATAACACGCTCAAGTTTGAGATTATCTTTATCATCATTTCATAAAAAACCTAATACTAAGCAATCAGATTCATATTTCCATTCCCCTTTTGTTCGTTTCAGTCTCCTTGAATTTGAGCTTAAGGATTCGCTTTCATATGTAGTCGACGTCTTCTTTGTCAACCACTTATCCATAATGCAGAGACTGTTAGGTTTACAGAATTGAGCAGCACTGGTAAAAGCCGTTGCTGTATTCATTTTTTAGTTCTTTAATGTTCTGTGAATCTGACATCTTCTCTTAAAAAGTTAGTTTGAATGTAGACATTGAAGAATAATGTTCTAAAATAAATGTTGATGTGTTGTTTCTTCTAAAAAAGCCGAGTTTACTTTAAAGATTTAAAATTAAATAATCTTTTAAAGATTATAAATTATCTTCCATTCCATCTAGATTGTTAGATATAATATATTTTAAATGACTTTATATATATATATATATATATATATATATACACAAAATACATAACAATGGGTTTATGGTTCAAGAAAAAAATCCTGGATAAGCTGCTCCTTGTAAATTATGATTCGCGTTTGTCGTACATTAGAATAATAATAAATAAGCATAGTAAAAACTATCAATGCATGAAAAAAAAAATGCTATATAGGCTATGATGGCTGCTGAATAACCGGTGTTTGGTATGTTTTGTCTTGGCGTAATTCTTTGCTTGGCGCGCGCCAAGTGACTTTTGTTTCTTCCCACTGGTGCCAGTTTTAGTTTAGTTTATATTAACGTCGCACTAGAAGCAACACGAGGGCTATTGGCGACGGACCTCGTAATTTTGAACCACGGTCAAGTGACGAGGACGACATCTGAGCTGGCACCCCCTCTCCTAACATCCACACCACGCCAACGGGAGGACTTTGGACCCCGAACAGATTTAACGTGCATCAGCCCCGGCTACACGGCGGGTCTTTGGCAGTCAAGGATCGAACCCGCGACTGAACGAAAACCGCCGGTCGCTAGTCCACGACCTTGACCACTAGGCTACCGCGCCCCCCCCCACTGGTGCCAGAACCTCAGAGTGCTAATATTTGTAATTCTACTAGTAGCATGAGCATATGTCCATTCTTTTCAGTATTTGATATTATTCATGTAACATAAATGGACATAGGGGTCAGTTACTTTCAATGCACATAGGTACACAAGTTGCTGTTATATTGTGAAAACAAAATTTAATGAGGGAGTGAGTGATTGTATGTTTATGGCGCAAAAGCCAAATCTGGCTATGTTGCTCCAAACATTCGAATATAATTCCATAACTTTTTTTTCAAAATCAAATTAAAAAATCATAAGAAAAAAAGACAAAAATTAAGACAAAGATTGTGAAACTTTGTAAAAAGAGTAAAATCCTAAATGTGATTTAAAATTCCAATGCTGTAAAATGTAAGCAAATTATGGTGAGGATTTTCTCCCTCTAAGTCAGACAAGTTTAAAATGGAAGAGTTAAAGAAAGTGCGACGATGAATAAGGGCATTCAATTCAGATGGGAGGAACCATATAAGGAACATGACAGGAAGGATACTCGGAAGCCGTCTCTCCAAATAAGATATTAATGAATAAAACGAATAAGTCCAATGCGAAGGCCAGTCAATCGGACATCCGTTCTACGCACTGGAATACTAGGCCATTCCCCAATTATAGGCTTCGTCAAGTGTAATTTATTATTGGATTGAAGGCTTCATGATTCCAACCATGTCCGGAAAATAGACTTTAAAATGAGACACCTGATGTCTAGCGGGACTGTAAACTGCAGATGATTCGTTACCAAACCCGTAGCCGACCCCACTTGCTCATTTCCTAAAATACTTACAAGACTAGGTATCAAACAAAATTTAATACTGTAACCCCTACTATACAGATTGCAAATAATTTCTGCAACATCAACCACCACGGGATCATTGATAGTCCCGATTTACCAGCGATTCCAGAACGATCATGCTGTCAGTATAAAAATAAACTTTGAGAACTCTCTCTGGATTTGTTGACTAATCTAAGAGTGCATTTCCTGCAAAAATGAACGCGGCAACTCTTACTAGCAGAGATACTGCGCCCATTCAACTATTTTATAGACTACGGTGTGAAATTGTAGCTCAGTTAGACTCAATCTCGACCATTCCCTGGAAATTTGCAAGTTGTCGATGTATAGTAATCTAAAAATAGATAGTTTGAGCTGGGAAAGTATAGATGATATATGACAAATGAAAAGAACGAGTCTTAAGATACCTCTTTAAGGAATTCTTTCAAATTGAATATAAGATTTGGACAAGGAATTTCCAGCACGAATACTTTGTAAGATTGAAACGATAAAAAGTTTTGAATAAAAGTTGGCATATTGCCTCTGAGATCATAACTGAATAAAGTGCATAATGTCCCATATTGCAATGTGTGGTCATATGCCTTCTCAATATCGAAGAAAATAGAAACAAAAGGATTTCTCCAGACGAAAGCAGCCTAAATCTTACTTCCGATGTTAATGATGTTATCAAGAGTGGATTTTCCTTTAAGGAAGCCACTCTAAAAGGGAGGAATGCATTGGTTCTTTACTAGTTGACACACAAGACGGACATTGACAATACGCTCCAGGGTCTTACAAAGGCAGCTCGTTGTTGCGATAAGTCTATAGTAGAGAGGGTCTTTTGGGTTTTTATCTGGCTAAAGGATGGGAATTACTATGGCTTACTACCACCGACTAGAAAACACATGTGCTAGGAAGTATATTCGGTGAACAGATAAAGGAGACTTGCAAATGAATTCCCGTTCAAGTGGCGGAGCATATCATATACAAGTCCATCAGGGCCTGGTCTTGTAATGTTAGCCAATGATAAGGCTTTTCTCAATTCCCACATATTAAAGTCACAGTTATAAGGTATGATTGTCTAAAAGGTATGATAATGTTGATAAATTTTAAATGAAGATTTTGATGACCAGATCATTTTAAAGATATCCTTTGCGTATAAACCATGGTGCTTTAGTATCTAATTTCGAAGTTTAAATTTTTGTAATGATTTCGGTGGCATAAACCCAAATCAGGGCATTAAACGGTAGGATCGGGCGAAGCAGAGCTTTGTAAACATGAGTTGCAATTTTAATATTTAAAGTTGATTTGAATGAGCAAAACAGGTGTACTGTAGTGCTTTTCGGAATTGGTCAGAGATGGGTTCAAAGTGTGCGAATTCCATCTCTTCCATGGTATATAACATGTTTTTTCCATAGCATATAAGTATCAAAAAGTATTTGATATTTCTTCTGGTGAAAAAAAAAACTACGGAGCTTCTTGAGACATGAAGTTTGATATTTCATCTTGCGTACCGATTTTCCTTAAAAAATATAGATTGGTTGTGTTTATGGCGTCTGATTCAAATCTGGCTAATTAGCTAAACATTAGTTGGTTGTCAGGACTCCAAGTTATCGACCAAATGTATTCCTTTATAATAAACAAAAAAGATAACAATTTAGGTAAAAAAATAGATTGATTCCGAAAAGATATTCCTTTAGTAATTTGTTAATCGCTTTTGTGCTGATCGCTTATATCATGGCAGCAGTGTCAACAAAGGTATTGAGGGAGGTTCTAGAATGTAACTAAAAATGTTTAACGTTTCGTGCGTATGCAAGAAAATTGAACAGAGACGCTTGAAATATGCGGGAGAAAATAAACTAATATATGCGTAATACGGTCCACAGCATTGACGTTGAAAAATGTTTTACAACAAATCTTTACATTACTGTTGATTATATTCAGTTGAAATGCACTCTATTACAAAAATAAATAAATAAATAAAAATAACGACGCACCAAGGAGTAGTCTTATGGAGACAAAAATTGGCGGATAGGAAAATTATGTACAGAATAGAAAATTATTAAAATTTTAAAAAAATTGAATGATTTATTTCAGAGTTACATAGTTACAAAGTAATGAGCTCAATAAGGTGTTGACCCACTTCTAGCCTGGATGCAAGCTGCCACACGACGTGGCATAGAGTGATAAAGCTCCCTAATAATCTCTTGTGGTATTTCTTACCAAATTTGCTCCAATTGTCGGGCTAGGTCATCAACATTCCCTGGTAGATGTAGTCGCCTTCCCACCATATCCCAGACATGCTCGATTGGAGAGAGATCTGGCTGGCCAAGGAAGTATTTGACAAGCTGTAAGCCAGTTCATAGCAAAACGTGCCGTATGTGGTCTGGCATTATCTTGCTGAAAAATAAGACCAAGATATTGCAAAAGGTACAGTAGCAAAACAAGCCTCAGAATGTCGTCGACGTACCGTTGAGCAGTAAGTGTGCCTCTAATGACAACCAAAGGGGTCCGGCTATCAAGGGAAATGGCACCCCAGACCATAACTCCTGGTTGAGGGCTTGTGTGACATGCACAAGTGAAAGCAGGATCGGCACGCTGCTCCGGACGTCTCCAGATACGTCTTCTATGGTCATCAGGACACAGTTGGAAGCGGGATTCATCGCTAAACACTCTACGTCCCCAGTCAGCATAATTCCAACCTGATCGAGTCAAGCACCTCTGTAATCTGGCTCGACAGTGTGCAGGCGTGAGTGCCATCTGGCGTAGTGATCGGTACGAGCGTAGATTTCACTTTATGAGCCATCTGTGAATAGTCATGGAGAACACTCATGTGCAGGTCGTACGAATGATGGTTGATAACATTGAATCAGGCGCTGTGGTAGCTGATCTGACAATCACTCTGTACTCCCGATCTGCTGTGGCCCTAGGTCGACCGCTACCATCAAGACACTGAAACCTGCCATTGTCCACCCATTCTTGCCAGCACCTTCTAATCGCCGCATAGCTTCCACTCATAAGACGAGCGATTCTCCTATTTGCCCAACCTACTTTCAATCCAATGATACGACCTCTTTCAAACCCTGAAAGAGGTCGTATCATTATATCTTTATTAACCCTGCTCGTAATGAGCTCGAATCTTGCGGCGAGACATTTTTTCAGTCGTTGAAAGGTATGAATCGCAATGCAACAGAAAATTTGACCATCAGATTGAGAATCGCTTCTTATATACACCTGCTGAGTGCGCAGTAGCTCCCACTATGCATTCATTCATTGGACACCAAATTCTAATTATTTGCATGTTCGGTCCAAATGTCTTTGCATGCAAAATTTCATTACAATCGCGCAACTCCTTCTTGGTGAGTCGTTTTATTTTTGTTACATGGTGTATATTGCAGTTGAAAAGCTGTTAGCTCACATCTCGAGAATAAATTTGAATTTAAAGAAGTTCGCAAATCAAGGAGGTTCTGTAATTATATTGTTGTTATTTTTTCCCAATTCCAGATCCTAAAAGTAAAGTGATTTAATGAGACAGTAATAAAATCTCAACTAGTCTTGGCATAAATGCGTTTTGTAAAATGTGTAGGTTTACATTTATCATAATTATTCAAAACTGCACATAAAGGTTAACTTTTTTTCCAGTAACATGTAAAAAAATTCGTAAAATATGATTTACGAAAATAGAAGCGACAATTACAAGAAAGTTAATTTATTCCAAGACATTGCCGCCTTTTTTATTACTGTTTCATTAAAATAACTTTTTTTTTCTCCCTTTTACAAATAATACATAAATATAATTTAGCATAAATTTCCAAAACATGAATTGGTATGAATTAAAATATAAATTCCAAATAGGACACTTAATCAAATTCATAGGTGTTATTAATACTATTTACAGTAAAAAAACTAAATATACATAACTACAATAAAAATTTTATTTCATTTTTTTACAAAATAAAAAAAAAGAGAATATCCCTTTTTGATATGACTATAAACACAATATATAAAACAATTGAATTTTAATATGCTACAAAAAAGGTAATTCCTCTTTTCTATAATTCACAATAATTTTTACCAAATCCTTAACTTATTTTTTCATCAACTTTTTAGAGAAATAAACAACAGAAAATCGTGTCTAAATGATTGTTATGAAAGTCAGATCACATATGACCAAATTTTCTACCCCTTTCCAATGTTTTTGACACCTATTTAAACACTTATATTGAAATGTGCTTTTAAAATTCAAGACGATGTTTTGATATAAAAAATTAAAAAAAACATTTCATTATTTTGTTGCTTAAAAGATAATTCAATTAAAATTAGAAATGAAACATTTTTCTTATATCAAAAATATTGCATACAAAATTCATAAACAGAAAAGGCATAGTTAGTTGTGCATGTAATATTTTGTCATAGTATTCCTTATTTTAATAGAATCATTTATAATATTGTTTTTATTTTCAATTCAATGTTCTTTAATGCACTTTTACAAAAATAAAGAATAAAGAAAACAAGTAATATATATATAAAAAAAAAATTAAATCAATTCCTACTTAGGTCAACAAAGAAAATTTTTATTTTAGTTACTTTTTATTAAGTTTTTTGGCGGTATTTTGCCAAATGTGGCTACCCTGGTCCGCTTCAAGGACTTAACGTTCAGCCAAAAAAAATTGCCAAGTTTGGCAGTTTTTGAAATCGCGTCAAATGGTTGGGCTTAAATGCATTTTCACCAATTAAATTTAATTAAATGAATTAATAATTGAAAAAATTGTATTAACATCAAGTGTCATCCACTACAAGTTTAAAAATATGTATTTGAACTGAGTGGATGAATAAAATGTATTTTATTAACGACTGAGAATTTGAACAAGGCATACATAGGGAGAGTGTTAACTAATAGTAGGAATTTAAAAATGTATTTCCCTGTTATAAAGGTCCCCGTCAAATTTCAACCTTGTGATATAACTTACCTTTGCGATATTTCTCAGTCCTTTGGTGGTTCATTTATGGGCGCCACTATATCGTTGAAAAAATCCTTTGAAACAGAAATTACTCGTATACAGAAAAATATTACTTTTAAACAAAGTTCACAAAAAGACTTGTTACAATTTATAATTTAATATTTTATTTCAATTTAATTACATATAAAACAAACTTGAATGTACAAATTGCTAACAGTTATTACATGCATTACAATAAAGTAAAAATAGAGAATTACAATGTCTCAAATTAAAACAAAGTACATTAGAAATACTTTCAATGTTAGTATTTAAAACCAAACAAATACAACAAAATCAAGAACATTAAAAATTTAAGTAGAAAAAAGAGTTTTAAATCATGTGTTAAATCTTAAATTAAGGCCTGAGCAGATTTGAAATGATTACATAAAATAACACTATAATATATTGCATAAAAGCTTGAATAAATGAGAAACAATTCAAACAAGATCAGTTACTAGTAAAAATTGCATAAATCAAAAATTGTAATAAATAGTAGCACTCAACAAAACAATTAAAAATGTAACTAGAAACAATGGCATAGTCAACAAAACAGAAACACTTTAATTGCATGCATGATTGCATATAAATATATATATATATACGCATGTAATTACAGTATATACATATATATTACATTAACGATTTCATATTTAAACTTGGAGTGCAAAAACTCATGGATATTTTTAAGAAAAAGAATGTAATATTATACCTACAAATATATAAAAATGTGTATAATAATCAAGATGTATAATATATATATATTATGTTTATTAAAAAGAATCATTCAAGTGATTCAATAATAAAATTAACAAAATAGCACATTACAAAACTGACTAGCTGAGTTCATGTGGCAAACTATGATTTTATTCTATATTTCATGTTTTGTACTTTCAAATGCGTGCTTTGCAAATACTTTAAATTCCCTCAAAAAAATTTTACCAAAATATTAAAAACACAAAGTTAAATTAAGGTTAATATTAAATTGGTTAACAATGATGATAAAGCATATGCTGTTTAATTTGGTTTTCAAATTACATTATAAAAAAATGGTATTTGCAGGCCCAAATCTCGCTAAGCAGATTTTAATGTCAACAACACACAGTCCGTTTGGCGTTGGTTGTATCAATTTTGGCGACTTAATCACCTGCGCCGATGAAATGGAGAAGTACCAAATGAACTTATTAAAAATATTTTGAACATTTGCAAGCTTAAGAACAGAAATAACTAAATAGTAATATAACTACTAGATCTAAAAATTAATTTTAAAATTTGTGATTTTCTTTTTTTTCTGTCTCAAAGAAGCACAAAATATGACATGTCGTTGTTAGCAAAATGTTATGAAAAATTGAAAGAATAAAACAGTGCGTGAAATTGAGTTTCTATGGATCATTGTAATTATCACTATTTAATATACAAGTAAAAACAGATTTTTAAAAATAATAAACACTTTCAAAACAATTAATAAAAACAATCAATAGATAACATTAGATATAAACAATGTAATGAGACATATGAGTATGATGATTCTACAAAAAAAATCAGGGTGATTGTCAAATATTTATAGTTGATTTGATAAAAATAATTAGTAAACAAAATTAATGCAAATTTTTCATGAAACAGCCAAGAATATGAGCATTTGACAAGTAGATGTTTTATAAGAAATTCTAAACCAACCTAAAATTTGATTCTACAGGTTGAAGTAAATTATTTTCATATTATTTACACTTTAAAATCCCGAGGAACTTAATAGAATTTTAGAGAATAATTTTTTAACAGCATAGCCGATATATTTGTTTCAAGGTAAAATGATGTAAATGTATGTTTTAAAAATAAAATCTATTCCATAACAAATGTTGCTTTATTTTTTTAAAAAAATAGCACTATTTATTTTTGTGATCTTCAAACTGATTATATTATTGTTAACATCAACAAAAGTCAATTTTAAATTTTACATGTATTGCGCATTTAAAACATGCTTATCATTTTATAAGTAATATAGATGCAAATATTTCAAAATATATCTATGCAACTTAGCTGTATTTATTATTAAGCTACCTTAAATAAAAATAATGGGGTTCATAAAAATGAGGTCCATGTTATATGTTAAACTCACACACTACACATTAATTATTATCTTTACATAACAATATAAAAATATATGTTTATTTTTTTAAAGCATTTATATATTAAACATTATTTTTACAAAATCAAAAGCCCTGTATATAAAATAAGAACTTTGAATTCAGGATTATCACATTATTTAATACTTAATTAATGCAATTTATCCTAATTTCTTAAGAGGATTGAGAAAATTTTAAAAAGAAAAACTACAAAGATGTGATGCTATCAAATTGTAGAAGTTCAGCAATGTTAATCAAAGATAAGAGATTTTTCTTCACAAGCAGTGGAAGTCAGCAGAAATGCATTCTCAGCAAAATTCATATTTATATACAAATTCAGTATTTTATTGACTTTGAATTACATGACATATATTATTATGCAGGAGCAAATAAGAAATAATAGAAATGTTGTCATTCAAATGGATTATATTTCTTTTTCATCAATGATACATATAAGAGTCAAAACAATTTTAAAATATGTACAACTTGCAATGACAAATTTTAACACCTTAATATGTATGAGTAATACATATATTAAAGTAACAGTAGCCAATGGTGGTCCACAAGAAAATTTTGGTACTTAAAAAAAAAAAAAAAATGTGAACATTATTTGGATTTTTAATTATAAACAAACAAATTAAAACAAAAATATTACAAGAAATGCTTATATTCTGAATGGGAGTTTTTGCCTTTATATTGCACTAAATACACAGAATCTAATAGGAGAAGGAATAACAAGAGTAGCACAGTACTAAAGACCCTTTAATACTGTTTCAACCCTTACAACCATCATTTTGCTCCATAAATATTCATTTCCATATGATTATTTCATTTTATAACTATTTATTACACAGATACTCTTAAAATAAGTATGACTTTAACACACACTCACTGTAAAACTTCTTCACCTCTTAAATTTAATTACATAAAATAATTAAATTGTGATAATTTTCAGTTCTTGTCTTATTTTTGATTTGAATGAAATCAGCCCATAAATGAATGAAAATAAACATAAAAATGTTTAGCATTTCTTTAGTAATATAAAAAAAAATATTGTAATTAATTATAGTAGTAATAATTTCACCAAACGTGTGTATTAATCAAATCCTTCACAGTCCAGATAAACAATTGAACTGGAAAGAAAACATTCAAAGTAATAAGAAAATAGAATTTGAGCTATTTCAATTTAGATTCATTCAAAAATCTGGTAGTGAACTAAATCCACAGTCACTTTATGTTGAATATTCAGGAAGTTTATCCACTTACATTCAAAATACTAGCAATCATCCAAGAAAAAACTCACTCGAATATTTTCAAAGAATACATGAGAATATTCAAAAGCACACATATCTTTAACAAAAACTGAGAGTTGAAGATCGGTAAATGTAAAATATCCATATTTCATACAGATTAAATGAAAAGTTTCAGATCCTTATTTGACAAACAAATGTATTTTCTTTTTAAAAAAAATTACATTACTGGTCCTTGTGATTAAAAATTATAAGTTTTGTGATCCATGAAGTCCAAAAGATTGACAACTTCTCTTCTAGAGTACCATTCAAAATGAGTAATTTGTTTACAAACTTAAAAATGAAATGTTTTCAAAAACTTTTTTAATTCCTAACTATTCAGATGTATTTTATAGCATATTAATATTTCATCTAATATTTTTAAACTAGATAATATCTTTAGTCAATCACATACACATAACTTTAATACTCAAACTCAAAGTGGAATTTCATTTATAAGAGAAATGTTAAAAATATCTGGTAGCATTATTAAATGTTTGATAAGATGAATGAAAAAGTTATTTTACGCTAAAATTGTCTCTATAAAAGAGTTCATATGAAAAATACCAGTCCAATACATCGTTTATAAATTTAATAATTTTTATTTGAAATTTTGCATATACCTGATAAAAACATTTAAACTTAATCTCTTTAATTGAAAAAAAGGTTAGATTAATTATAGATTTTTTAAAAACTTTTTCATTTAATTTATAGCAAATTTAATCTTAGAATTAAGATATTTGGTACCCATTAGAAATTAATTGCTCCTTTAAAAAAAACTAATTTAAAATTTTTTTTAAAAAATATGTCACATTTCTAAATATTTTTATTCTAGATTATATATATTTCTAGCTTGTAGTTTGTGTGCAATATTCAACACAACACATTATTAACAGATAACAATTGTAAAACTAATTTCTATCACAGCATAACACAAGGTTCAAAAAATTGTAAATTAAATAAATAGCAGTTTAATTGTTCAATTATTTAAATTCAGTTACTAATTGCAAAAGGCAAATATAAATATATTGAAATGATAAAATAAAGTATTTTAAAGTCTATATCTTTTCAAATTAATTTTCATTTCAACTTACTTAATATTTTTTTGATTGTTCATTTAATTATATCATAAAAAGATGGATATTATGAATTGCTTTAGTATTATATTTTATAATAAATCCAAATAAAAATAATAAAACTAAAATAAACTATTTTATTTTTATATTTGACTGCATAAATATCACATTTTATAAGATCAGGTACTGAGCATAATTTAATGACAAAAAGAATCCCTAAATATTTTTATTTAAAAAACTCCGCTAATACTCATTTATTTCTTTAGAGAAATTTAATATCACACAGTAATTTATACTTCATTCAATAAAAACACAGTCTAAACAAAAACACATTAAATATAATCTCAAATAAGAATGTTTCAAAGATATTTAACATATATTAATGCAAGCAAAAATTTGAAATACTCAATTATAAATCCATATAATATTTTGATAACTACCAAATCCACACAAAACAAATACTAAATGTCTTCTGATAAAAGCTAAAAATTATGAAAGTGCAACAAATATTGTATATATAAATAGTAGTATGTATTAAATTTTCAAAAAGTAGATTTGAACTTTTAGACTTGTACTTCAAGGTATTTAAATTGTAAATGGTAGCAGCAAACTATTGTTTCTTTTTTTTTTGTTTCTTTTTTTTTTTGTTATAAAATATTGAAAGAAAATTTTATTGAGTTATTAGTTCATAAAAAACAAATTTAAATTCTTAAAAGTATTAATGAAAGATATATATATTTTTTTCAAATTGTATAAAAATGGAAAAAATAACATTATTTTTAAAAAATGTAAGATGAATGATAATGATAGCATGAAGTTTAGTAAATAAAGATTTAAATCAGTAGTAAAAGATTTTTATAAAAGGCTAACTTTTCTTTGTCTGTAAACATAGAATGAAATGAAAATGCAATAATTTGAAATACTGAATAAAAATTGCTTTGCCATAGAAAACATCAGTCAAACAAAATTATAATGCTTTTTAAAATACTAAAAGAAGATGGCATAGTTGCATAATTATGCTGAAAGTAAAAATGTTCACACAACTTACAGGTCCCATTCAGCTAAGACAACTTTGAAACATTAAGCTCTAATGATAATTTTTTATCTTTCTTAATTGCTTTTTTTAAAAATTTATTTTTTATTAAAGATATTATAAACAAACATATTGTAAACACATGTCCACAATAATAAATAGAGCTCCAATAATGCAATATAGCTTTTATATCCAATAAAATGAATGCAACTCCCATGTAAGACACAGATTGCATTTTTATAAAATACCACACATAATCATAAATTTTTTGTTGAGTTTCAGAAACATGTTTTCGGAAAGCTTTCTCAACTTCAATTTCAGAAATGAGCAATAAAGGTGTCCCTAGCAATGACAAGTAATAACCAGGATAAACACCATGCCATATAGCACTAACAAACATTGTTACAATCATCCTAAAACAAAACGAAAAATTTTTTTTAAATTTTTATAGTCATAAATTCCAGAACAGTAACTAACACTACGTTAATTTTGAAAAAAAAAAAAAATATGCATTTTTACAAAAGGAAGAGTTAATTATTACATTTTTTGTATAAATTAATTCAATATTGTTCTGAATAAGATATAGGACATGTAAACAGAATTGCATGACAAAATGAGTACTTATTCAAAAAAAAAAAAAAAAAATTCAAGTAAATATCATTAAGTGATAAAATCTTATATAAAATTTAGTCAAAAAAAATTATTAAATTAAATGAAGTATTTAAGAAAAATAATAATAATAATACAAATTCATATTCTATATGTAATTAACACTATACACAGAATACATTTTCATCAGAATTTAATAATTTAGCTGTTAAATATAAGGATATAGTTTTCTATGATTATGTGGAAAATTATACAACATGATTATATAATTACAGGGTAATCCTATTACTTTCTAATTTCATACATCATAAATTATATTTACACACATTTCTCAAAATTTGCATTAATTTTATACATCCTTAAAACCATTTTTTATTGCTTAATGTCATTTTTTTTTTTTACTTTTAAAAAGGCCAAATCATGCAACAGGGAGGGGGGAACCCAAATAAATAGAAAATATTAGATTATACAATTCACAATAAATTTTATGCCTTATCTTGTTAAATTAAATGAAATTACCATGAAGCAAAACATTAAAAATATCATCAAAAAATTAAAAATTGTACCAATTGTGCATTTTGTTATATTTGCTTTTAAAAACAAGGTGTGAATGAATATCAAATCCCTAACTCTAAAACAAATTGAATTGCTTTATTCGTAAATGGCAAACCAGATGTATTCTTTAGAATTTAGACATTTTAGAATTTATTTATTTTTTAAAAATTTATTTGGAAAAATAGCTGAAATGAAAGAATAGCTGAATTTTTCTCTTTATAACACACTCCAAGGTTATTTTTTTAAGAAAATATCCTATAGAAAAGCAATTTTTGAAGAATTGAAAGTTTTTTTTATCACTTCACAACATTGATGGGGAGGGAATTTAAATTTTATAATAAAGCCTACAGAAATTATTGAAAGAGCTTATGACAGTCTTATCATAAATTGTAAAAACATTCAAGGGAAATAACCCATTTTCAATTTGGTTTGACTTAAGTTTAAGTAAATGTTGCTCTAGAGCTACATAAAAACTATTGGGGATTATGTGATCAAGTGATTTTGAAACGTAATGTAATAATAATAAACCACTTTCAAAATGAGAAGGATAATAACAGGAAAAAAATTGCTCCTCAAATTGTATAACAGACAAAAATGTGCAAATTACTTTTCATAGTCATTTGAAGAGTGGTCAAAAGACCACTCTCCAAATGAATGCAGATTATATCAAGACAGCTGAATTACAATAATTAAAGACATAGAAAAAAGAAAGATCTAAAACAATTCCTCATGTTTTGACCTTAGAATGAGCATTTCTAATAAACATGAGCCTCCTTAGTTAATATTACTGCTTTTCTCATTATCTACCTTTCTCATTCAAATTTGCATATGTCAACAATTTTATCTTCCTTGGAAGGATTTATGATTTATTCTTATCTTTTCAGTAAAAAGTTACCTTCAGATAATATTTTTTAACAATAATAAAAATTTAAAGAATAGTGACAAGGAATTCAACAACTTACTAAAAATTGCTTAATGAAAAACATGAACAAATTCTAAGATCTTGAAACAAGTATATTAATCAAAAAAATTATTTTAAATAATATACTTTATTCATAATAGAAATTATATTTGTTTCATAGCAATTGTCTGAATTCCTCAGGTTGTGTTTTATATTGTATTTATACATAGATATTACACATAAAATGTTTCATATATAAAAAATACATCTATTTACTAACTTGATAGGTTTTGATGCAGCAGTTTTTCTATAGATGTATATAGCTAACCAATATTGAACAGTCATGTTCCAATACCTAATGCCTTCACGTATAGTAGGCTTGAATTCACTGGCCATTTCATTCATGCATCTAACAGTCTCAAAATTATAAGTAATCATTTTCAGTGATTTTGGATCATTTTCACTGTGAAACATAAAAAAAAATAATGAATAAAAAATATCTGCTAATTTATAACTTCCTTCAGAAACACCTAAAAGATCAATAGATTTTCAATTTGGAAAGTATTTTCATTTAATCAAAAATGTACAAACTGGTTTACCATAAGACTGGTATATCAAATATTTGCTTTTCTTCAACTTAGAAATTAAGTCTTTAAAATTGAAAACTTAAATTGGACATTATACAAAAAGGATCTCTCATTATACAAAAATAATGCACATTTTTGAAAATGTCCAATGGTATAGAATATATAAAATAGTTATATTTATTTGAATTTTTTTTTTTTTTTTTTTTTTTTTCATTTAGAATTTTTTTAGTAATAACATATGTTGAAAAATTATAAAAAGCTGATTATTTATTAAAAAATAGAAACAAATCCCCAACCATAAGAATTACAGTATAGTTAAGGTAAAATTATAATGATTCAGAGATTAGTAAACTCAGTTGTACATAGCATTTATTTAACATCAATAAATTAAAAACAGCATAAATTTTTCAGTACAAAATCAGTAATTCATCAAATTCAAACTGACACTAATATTTAACAGATATAAAAGAACAAATGCATATAAATGATATACTAAAAAATGTGAACACAGTAAGGCAGATAGATGCTTTTCTCTAAATCTATGAAACACACAGTAGAGAACCTTCTCAATGTATAGTTCAAAACTGACATGATAAAAAACTTTTTTTTTTTTTTTTTTTTTTTTTGGGGGGGGGGATCATTCTAGGATAAAGGCTCAAAAATACATTTTATCCCAAGGAACTATCAAGATTTTGCAGAATAGAAATGGCACATTGTGTTAATCTCATTACATGACAAAGCAAAAAAGAGCAAAATGACAGTATTAGAGCCAGGGCTTCAATAACCATTAGAATAACTAGAACTAAAATCTAGAATAGAAATAGCCCTGATAATTTCTCTTACTTAAAAATGTCTCTATAGATCTTGATTGTAAATGCTGAAAAAACACACTAGCTTTTGAAAAGAACAACTGCCAGTTTTGATTGAAGTTTATATAGTGTGTTTACATGTACAAATTATTATTTCAAAGATAATTAAATTTCTCTTTTAATTATTTAGATTTATGATTGAAAACCAAGTATATTATGAGATAAATAGAATATTCATCAGGCTTGACCTGAAATGAATTTTAACATCAAAATATGAAGCTTTAATTCTTATATATCAATTAGTAAAACAAATGATATATAAGAAATAAACAAATGATGATTTTATTAGCATGATTATCTAAAAATTTTAAAATAGGTACATTTAATTTAAAGTCAACTTGTATAGCATTACAAAAGACATCTTTTAGTTCAAAACGAACTTCAATTGACATTCACAAGTAAATTTTCTGACATTTGAAGATAATTTAATAAATTGCATTAAAATTACAAACACTTTTATTTTTACATGATCTTTCCTTTTCTTTTAAAGGAAATTGGTATAAAAATTGTAATTTATAGACCAATATACACAATAAAAGTTAAATTCATTTTCATGTAATTTATGATACGTTATAAAACATGAGCATCAGATAGCTATAGAAATAAAATGCAGATCATCACTAAAATTAAATACTTATCTATAATATAAATTATATATAAGTAAGCTGTTTAAATTCAATCCAAAATATCAATGGATTACAATAATTTATATTTTTACATGTTATACTCAATAATTAATTAACTTACATCTCCTTTAAAGCATTCAAGTTAGTTGGGCCAGCTCCTGGTTGAGTAGAACTTTTTTCTGGATAAGCACCTAAGCCAAGACTGATGCATATACATTCACCAAATACAAATGCAACGTATATTCTCATTCGAAAACTAAAGAACCATGGCCATACATAAAACACTCTGTACGAAAATGGAAATTCCCAAATTTCAACAGAAGACGCCAGCTACAAATATTTAAATAAAAAGGACTTTGATATTAATAACATTATGAATTTAAAAAAAAAAAAAGAATTATCAGAAATAAAAGTTATGACATCACTTTACTTACAGAAAGAGGAAATAAGTAATCAGAAAGAAGATATAAACAAGAATAGACAGGGATAACTAAAATCCTTTTCTTTAAAAAAGTTGTATGAGAAACACATGAACTGAATGGCTTATGGAACAAATCTTCATAAGTTCGGAATTTATAATATGGACCTGTAATAATAGAATGAGACACAATTATTTTTTATGCATTTACAAGTAAAAAAAAACTTGAAAATGAATTCTTCCTGAAAAACCCAAAACATAATTCAAAAATTAAGGTTGTATTAAAAAGTAAAATAAATTTAATCGCTCATTATATTTCTTGTTTAAAGATCAGTTTCCTTACACAGAATGGGAAGATAAAGGATATCTATTACTTTACCAAAAAAGTAGCATAAAATCAAACATGAAACATACAAACTACTTACTTTTCATGAAACCAATAGATTCAGATATACATATTTAATAATAACACACAGATTTAAATATTTGTCATAAATTTGGTTAAAGTAATTTAAGAGAATTGTAAAAAAAAGTTGAAATATTTTCTTATCTTAGGATGACAAATAACACATTTAAAATTTAAAAAAACCATTTCAATAACAAAAGCGTAGCAATGGATAATTTAATGCAACCTAATCAAACAATTTGATCCGTTAAAAACTAAAAGAAATTATGACTTACCAAAAATTATTCAATAAACAAATTTTCCCTGTTTAAAAACATTTTTTTAATGTACCATACAGACATAACTAATATTCCTTTCTTTTTATTACAAAAAAAAAAACAAAATTTTACTTCAGTTCTATTAATTTCAATAATTATTATTTGATAAAAAACTTAATGTATTTTTAGAAATTAATACGATAATGTAGCAATTTTTAAACAGTTACATTACCATTAACACAAAAAACATTCACAGTATTTCTTATGAACAAATATATCATAAATGATACAGAAATTCTAGTACTTTTCCATTATAACCATACCAATTGACGCCATTCTTTCTTGGTGAAATTTTTCTGACAGACACATCAACAATTTGGCTCAACTTCTTTCCTGGTGATTGTTCTATTGTTAACCATATCCATTTAACTTTCCATTTATAATTCTTTCATTAAAACATCTTATTTTCTGGGAAAAGATATCAAATTTGGGAATTCATGTAGTGACTTAAAGCCAAAATGAAAATGCAACATTCGTTCTCATTAGGAAGAGAAAAGTTTTTGTACTATAATGTGGTTTGTTTTGGCCTGCTTTCCCTTTCTTACTGTTGTATGATTAATTTATGGAGCGAAGGATAATATTAACAATTGCAGGTATGAAAAAAAAACACACCAGTAAATTATTCTTTGCATTTTGCTGATCTGGACATTCAATGTTATGTACAATCTACTGAACTAGTGGGGTAGAGCAAAATTGCACACTAAATACCAAAGGGGCATTACCCATTAACATTTGAATTTCTATTTGATAGAATAGAAATTAAAATTAAATAATACCATTCTACAGGGAATTATTTAACATTAAAAAATACAGCTCATTTCTTGTTAATTCATTCTGTATTTCCTTCCTTTAGTTTTCTAAAAGATTTTTCTCTTTCACAAATTTTTTAGAAAGTAATAAGCAACTGCTTTTTTTTTCTTTTTCCCCCCCTAAAATTTCCCTTTTTGTTGTTTTCCTTTTGAAGAAGAAAGTCACATCAAAACTTGCAGAAAGAAACAAATCAAAATGCAAAAATTTGGCATTGAAATATGTGATATGGTTACTAAGGAAAGGTACCAAATTTAATTTAGAAAAAGTTTTATCAGAAAACATAATTTTCTTTTAATTATATGATGAGAAAGTTTCAGAAAAAATTCAATAAATGTGAATGTAACATTGTATGTGTATGATTGTATACATTAAATATATGAAAACTTTTTTTTAACTTACATCATGTGTTACTTTATGTAGATGTAAACGATAAATTTTACAATGAAAATTTTAAAAGATTTAAATATATAAAATAGAATGATAATTTCAGAATATATATACTTTACCAACAAGAATACCAGCATAGCAAAATGAATACTGAATTATATCAAAAAAAGAAGGATTGATTCTAGAATAAATTTCTTTTAATTTGTCATTTTCATCAGTGGATCCTGCTTTTAAGGCATGTATATTAACTTCATATGCCAAGCCAACCATCTGTAAGGAGAAAAATTAAATGATACAAATAAATGTACAATTTCATTAATGTTTTTAATATAAAACTATAAATTCATGTTTCAATTAAACAATTATTCCATATAAAAATTTATATTTTTATTCCCATAAAAAAGAATTTTCAAAATTCAAAAACTAAGTAAATTACAAGAAAATTTCATTAGTTCCTTTTCACTTATTTTCTTCCTGTATTTGCATTTTTTTTTTATATATTTCAATTCTATTTATTATACCAAAAAAAAAAAAAAAAATATGCACTTAAGTTACACAAGTAATTTACAAATCAATTATGAGTAATACAAAAGTAATAAAAATAATTACTTCAACATTTATTGGAATAGATAATATTTTTTCATAATATTATCTATTCCAATAAAAATAATATTTTTTCATTAAAATTCCATCCTGAGCTAAACATGGCAATTTCAATTGTTTGTAATTTAACAGACATATTAAATACTGAGTTTAAAAGATATATATACTATGTTCAAATAGTTTTTCATCTTTAAAATTTATTTTAATTGAAAAGAAAAATATCAAGGAATTCAAGATATTAAAATACGGAAAAACAAGCTGCTTTTACACAAATATGTATTCTTCCATATACTTTCATTTTTATACACGTTTAGTAATCAATCATTAAATAATAAACAAACAAAAATTTAACACACAGCTTCTAAATCAAAGCTTCTTCTTAGCCTCTGCAAAAAGATACATTTGCAGAAGCTAAACTTATCACTATAAGATGTGCTTATACACTGAAATACACTGAAACTGATATACACTGAAAGTCTCGTTATACAATTGTCCTCTTTTTATTATCTGTAAATAAGCAATAATTAAGATTCTTCAGATATTTCTAAACATGTTTCTTTACAATACTAACAAATTTTAAATCTAAACAAAAATTTAATTACACGAATTAATAATCAACAAAATGTTAAAATATAATTATCACAGAAGGAAAATGATATTTTTGATCAAAACACATCTCTTAAAATTCTAGAAAAATATTTATATAATATGGACTATGTTGAAACTAGAGAAATAGAGGCTGCTACAAGCCAAGACTCTCTCAAGATCAAAGTCAGATAGGATTCTGCCTTTCTCGAAGATTGTAGAAGGGTAGAAAGTATTAAAATGATATAGCGAAAATATATCATATTGTGTTAATTGTTTTGTTATATCTTAAAATAAACTAAATTAGTTATGTCAAACAAGTCTGTTATCTAAGTGAGTTTTGAAATTAATCGAGAATTGATTTATGAAAAAAGCTGCCTGAAATTTCCTGAAGGCTGAAATAATTTCCCTGCTTCTGAAATGTGTATTCTAGTTTACAAAAACTATCAACAAATATAACAAATGTATTCAATTCAAGTCAATGATTATTGTATTATTTCAATTTCTTATATATAATTCAGACCACTTTCATTTTTAATATCTATATGATAAAGAATTTATATTTCAAACAAGAACAGATAATATTACTCATAGTATTAACTAATAAATATACAAGTGTAAATGAGAGTTAATAAGTCAGAAATATAATACAAATGTAAATAAGCGAGTTAAAGATACATTTTATAAAAAGTCAATTCCAATGTCCCTACAAATAATTTTTAAGGAAAATTTCAATTACAGAACACTTTGTAATTTAAAAGTGCAAGCAAAAATAACAAACATTAGTCTTTTTATAATGACTACAGGTATATTTTTCTCTTTACATCTGTCTGGCTTTGATCCTAATTAACTGTAAATGTGTAGATAAATGTTTTTTACATACTAAGTAAAAAGTTCATCACACATGTAAAGAAAATTTTAATTACTAATAATAATTTTAATTAAAAATAAAAATAAAAAAAATTGCCTATATGAAACAAATAACATTTTTAACACTTTTAAAGAAAAAGAAAAGCTGAATTTAGAAACTGTTTCAGTCTAAAAATTATTAAAATTTATGAATGTAAGAAAAAAATAATAGCTCATATTTATGGACAATTTTTACATATAACATTAAAAAGCTAATCTATATTATGACTATATTTATTTTTAAAATTAATAATTCTTATTTGGTCCTTATATAATTTTTTTTTAATTTCTATATTTATTATTCTTTTACATGCTGAATCATAATGAAAAGGTAATACAAATTATTTGTTGAAAAAAAATTGAATTACAACTCAAACATAAGACCTGCAAATAATATTTTTTTCAAACAAATTTTTTTCCTGCACGATTTATAACATGTTCCAGTTGTGGAACAATGGCGAGACAACTTAGTTTTTCACCTGTTTACATAAAATATTAACTGTTAAATTTTAGAAAAAGAAAAAAAATAGCAATTCGAACAGCTATTAGTATAAGAAAATAGAAATATATGTTAAACAGTTATTAGATTATATCACAAATAGTTATTAGATTATATCACAAATAGTTATTAGAATATAAAAATAAGTATTTAAATTGTTACTAATAGTTTAAATGACTTCAATAATTAAAAAAATTATTTTGCATGTTAATTAGAGAGACAAAAGCATTTCTCATGTTGTCTATTTTTACACTCTCAAAACATTTTTATGGTATTCATCTGGCATATAGCACACCATTGTGTTGAAGACACAAAATAATGTATATCTGATTGCCTCAAAGATTCAGAGTGATATTTATATGGCCCAGGAACTCAATGGATTTTAGGTTTCCTGCAAAGCTAACACAAAGTTACTTCTCATTGGAAATTGAGGTGGAAAGTTCTGTTGCTGCAGTTATGTGCAAATGTGAATGCAAAATCCATCAAGCAGCAGCAGTCAAAGTGCACTTCTAAACAGAGTCCAGTACCACTTTTTGCTTCTAAACATGGGATTATATGATCCAAAAAAGTCTATCTAGCAAATCAACTCCTCCCATTCTCTCATTGTACATTTTTATACAATGTGGCTAAGAAACTAAAGATAGCTTTTTGTAAGTTCAACAAAATTTCTTGATTTTACTGACACACTCGTGTATCAAATAATTTGACACTATAGTTACTACAGCACTATCTTTCCAATGGCAACTGTAAACCTAGCCATCATTTCAATATTCAAAATTTCCTCTTTGCCATTTTGAAGCTTCCTTTGGTGATTTGAGAGGGCATCTTACATTATGAACTTCCCAAATCATTCTGGAAGTTTTAAAATCCTTTTCAGATTATTTAGTCAATGCTTATGAGATGAGAAAAATTTGTCAAGAATAATTATCTCATTAGTTATTGATTCATATTTTTCTCAGTATTCAACACTAGATCATAGCTCCCAAACAACTCAAGATCCAAGAGGATAATTTTAGTTCCCAAAATTTTTCTCACAATAGATTCTCCAGCATATGGAAAAACACTCTTTGAACATAACATTCATATTCTGAAACTAAATTGTATCGGTTTACTACAGGTTATTATTTTGAAGAATGATGACCATAATAAGGTATTACCATTAATTCTTCTACACTCAATTTAGAATGAAAGAAACCAAATTGCTTTACAATTTTTTTCCTAATTCTTCATAAAATGGAGAAGCTTTCCCCATTTTGTCTCCTAATGCCAAATATTATTCTCTATAACATTAATTTTTTTTTAAGTCTATTTCTACACATAACAGAAAAAACAATTGGGACCGATAGATCTTTTTGTGTGCTCCAGAATAAATCCTACCATGGTACTTGGTGGTATCTACTAAATAATAACAATCTGAACAATTAGTTTATATTATTTTCATCTAATAATGAAGCTTTTCCTTTTTTTTTTTTTTAATTTGGAAAGAGCTGTCACATTTGCTAAGTACAGTAGATATTCAATTGGCATGAACTTTCAAAAAAATTTCAACTGAAAATAAAGTAACTAATTCATTAAGAATTTCGCAATTATTCTCAATACTGTCAATTATTAGGATTTTTTCCCCCAGTGAGGTTAGATATTTTTCTCTTTCAAGTTTCATTTTTGCTTCATACTCAGACTTTCCTTTGAAGTTGAAGGTACTTCAGGATCAAATAAGCTTACATGTTTCCTTATTGTCTGTTTCTTTAGATAATTTGATTTAACCACTAACATCTGCTGGGCAGAACAGGTTAATAAATGTTTGAATTCATATCTCCCTCATCTGTAAAACATCCATTTTCTTCTGGGGATAATTGACAAATATTAACACAATCTCGTATCTAAGAATCATGTAATAATGTGTTAAAGTAATCATGTACCTCTTAAAATGTTGGAAAGGGTTTTGAATAAGACATCTGTTTAGTACAATGTAATACACTTACTGAAGAAAATCGCAAAGAAAGAAAAGAGAATAAAAATATCTCATCTCTTGATTTCCTAGAAAAGTGCATTCCTAATCAACTCATAATGTCAAACTATCAAAAAACACACATTATTTTCTGTAGCAACTAAGAGCACTACTGATCCATCAGAGAATATATGTGTAAGATAGGGAGAAGCAAAGACTGAGGGATATAGAGGAATCAAAGAGGGAAAAAAACTCATAAATATCTTTCATCGACACATACCAATAATTTTCATATTCTGATATATGTCTACTGGAATCATCAAGAACTTAATTATGTTAAGAAATAAGCTTTTAGATGTCATTGTCCTCTTTCTGGAACATGCAAATTTCTTACATGTAGTGAAAAAAAAAAAAATTGTTTCCTCTACAAAATAATCATTTTTGAATATACTACATTAGTTATGAAGACATGTGTTGAATTTTGTATGAATTCTTGAACTTTGGACGATGAAAAGTAAGAAAAAAGCCAAAATCATGAATTATCCTCCCTAGACACATTTTAATTTAGCACTTTAACCATGGTGAAAATGCCAATTCCTATTTACCTTCTACACAATAATTTTTTTCATAGCAATGAAACAAAATTATTTTTTTCACAGAATATTAAAGTTGATGTTCTATAAAGGTAGCATCAACTTGCAAAAGGTTAATAGTATCATATTTTAAGAAAATTGTTCCTATATTCTCACTAGTACCTTAATACTAATCCTTAAGTTCGAAATCCATTTCATTCAATCATAAAAAAACTATAATCAATTTTTCAGCTATTTTTCAGTATAGGAACTTAGTTATAAGTAAAAAGGAAAAAAATTACTAAATTATTTATAAGTCTTATTAGAATGCAAAAATCAAATACAAACCATAAACATTTAAAAATAAAAAAAAATAACTAATTAAAAATAATATACCTTCAAAACCATAATCATTATAGCAGTACATGCAATTTCTGGAGGAGAAGGAATTCCAAAATATTCTGATGTTCGAAGAAACATCAAATAAGTAAAACAGAAAATGAAGCTAATTACATGGCAAAACCTAAAAAAAGTATTTAATTTAAGAAATGAATATTATAGTTAATATATTAACTCTGTAATTACAAAACATAAATAACATTAAAAAAATTTTTAGAATTTTTAATTTAGAAAGCATATAAAGTATAAATATATTGAAGAGTAAATTAATAATGATCAATTATAAATAAACTTATTATTGGATTATTAATGCTTTCAACAAACTGATTTATCTGAACATGTACTTCACAAGATGTTAAAAGAAATTTAAAAAAAAAAAAAAAAAAAAATTAGGACCACAATAAAACTTCATTATTCTGGATCTCCAAACCCCTTATGTCGCATTTAACTTTATTTCACAAATTTTCAATTCGTTTAAAATCTGGTAGTTACAGAAACCAAATAAGTACAGTAAAGTCTTTGTTATAATCTTGAAACCAGAGAAGGGGAATAAAAACACAGCCTGTTCATACATATTCTCAGGAACACTATATTTTCAGTTTCTATACATATTTGCTATTACTGTTAATCTGCTTAAGTGATAGAAACCAGGTCTTCATTAGTCAAACACCATTTGCTCTTTGCACATAGAATTTGCACATCTATTCTTTTTGTCTCTCCACTTATTAGTTTATTCTTTAGAAGCTTATTTTTCTCCTTTGTTCTGGCACTTCAATACAGTTAAATTAGTGCTTTTCATGAGATTTTTAGCTGATAATAGCAGATTAAGCAATTTCAGAAAATGAAGTAGTTACATTTCCTATGCATTTTTTAACATCATGGAATTTTATGTTTTGGAGTTAAAATTTTTTTGCTATTGAATCCAATAAGAATATTCAAAGTTGAAAATAAAATTTTATTTAAAATAACACACACTATAATAATTATATAATTCCTGTAATACTATTTTTACATGAAATGCAAGTTAACATATTTGAGATATAGGTTTAGACAATAAGGATTATAACTTGACGGCAAAAAAGTTCCTTATTGTAAATTGATCCATTACTTTGTTTGATCAGTATTTTTGTAACTGATCGGTTCAAATAACAAAAGTACTGATCAATATTAATATAAAAATGCCTCACAAGGTGGTAACTTCTGAAGGGGAAAAAATTATTTCTTACTAAAATGATTTGTTTTCGTCAATGATAATATTAAAGGGACTTAAATGCTTATTTTTATGAAAAAAAAAAACATAAATATATTCATGCATACAGATATATGTATATATCATTGTGCTTGAGTGTTATTGAAATTGTGTGGATGTAGTATGCTAATTCATGGGAGAAGAAGGATGATAATTTACAAAGTAAAAATTCATGACATGCATATGTTTGTAAAGACAGATTTTAAGTTTAATTACTTTTTTGATTTACTCTTTTTTTAAGCTGAGACCTGTCCTTTATTATTGGGATGTAATTTAAACATAAGATATTTAAGAATAGCTTAAAAACAACTATTTTTTACAACTTTTTGATTGCATATGAATAGAAGACCATAGTCAAAATAGATTAAACTCTCCAGTTTAACATGTTCATTAATGTTGTGCAACTCTCAACAAGATCTGTAATTAAGAACAATTCCTTTGTCTCCCTGCATATTCTGCAGAAAATCTAATGAAGGGCAAAATTTAACTTTCAATGTTGTTTCATCTTGAAAGCAGGCATAAATCTAACTGGAGTGGTAAAGGTATTTCTAATTCCTATGCATTGATTGCAGTTCTTAATAATGCATTTCCAAAGTACCTATTTCCAGATAAACTTCACAGCAAGAATTTGAACACTTGCACATCTGATTCAAAATAGCACAGTATTGAAGTAATATTGTTGCTTTTCCTTCCACTGTAAGGAAACCAAACAACTTTATTTTTATAAATTCAGATCCCCCCCTCCCCCCAAAAATGACAGAAGGTAAAAAAAATTATACAAATACAGAAACCAAACACTCATGCATATTGTGACACCATTCCCAGAAACATAATAGAAAATTGTGCATGTTTGTCATGAAGCAATGCTGGTCACCAGAATATGGTCCATTTTTTTTTAACTCCAATGATTTCCACCACCACAGTTGTGGAAAGTAGAGGCCAACATACAAATATCTTTTTACATATTTATACAAGAAATTAAATTATATACATTTATTTGAGTTCAGCTATTCCAGCATTAGAGCATGAGTATCAAATGATCAGGTGATTCAATGAATATTTCTTTTAAAAAGAAAAGTGACATGAAAAGACTATTCACCAAAAAGATTAGTTTTTACCATCTCTAGTCACAGCTGTTCATTGATTATAAAAAAAGAAGAAAAGAAGTTGTGAAATGAAATACATAATTATGTTTACATTGAAAACAATTAAGGAAATTTCACATGTACACAACATGAGTAAGTTTTCTTTTAATAAAACAGATTAATCTTTCTAGAAAATGAAAAAGAAAGATGATAAGTTATCTTCCTTTTTCATTTTTCTAGAAAAAAATTCATCAACATCAGCTATTTGAACAGTAATGAGCATGATGAACAAAACTAAACATAATCAGAATGCTTACCTTTTACTTGTATAAAGTACAATTGTAGCATTAACAATGGTAAGAAGTAAAGGGTGCAAAATATAAACTCCAGAGACCATGAAAAGTAAAATAAATCCTATGACTGTACAAATCAATTGCCTATTTTGAGCATTCTCCACTTTACGCACAAAAAAACCGAATGATGTAGACAGCATGAGTGCTGAGAGGTAAATCCAGTCATCTATTATCATTTTGAAAATCAGGTGTTTTCAGTGCAATTAATCTGAAAGAAATTATCAAAGTTAACAAGATTATTACATGTGTTGATGAACAATGATTAATGAAGAATCACACATTAGAATCAAACATTAGAATCTAACTATCACAAACATTAAAATCAAACAGAAAAGTTTCAAAAATAAGAACTCACCAATTACTTTAAATACTATTCAGGCGATGAACTTCTAATTTTTCAAATTGCAGCTTTCTCTTATCTGAATATAACTATATCCAGCAGATCCAAGTTTTACATAAAATATATTTTTCTCACTAAAAACATATCACATTATTTAGAACATGACAAAATGATTAGTGTATAAATTGATCAAAGGAATGAAAATACTCATATCAAAATAAGAATTTTGTAACATGAGTTACAATATTTATACTGTAATCTTAACTAATTTTTGGAGATGAACAAAACGTGGTTGATATCTTTACAATTTTGATGTTAATATTTACTTGTGTTCCCTTTATTATATAAATAAATATTTTATGGTCACAAAATTGTTCAAAGAAATTATGAGCGATAAGAAAATTAAAATCAACAAATGATATTAAACAAGTTAAGAAATTGATATTTTTATAAGTATTACATATGTGTAATAGTTCCCTGTTAATGATGCTCAAAAATTCAAAGAAACTTAAAAACTAAAATATTGGTAAATTGATATTTGGAACTGATTTTTTTTTTTTTTTTTTTTTAATTTTTTGGAAAAAAAAAAAAAAAATTAAAAAAAAAAAATTTTTTTAATTTTTTTTTTTAAATTTTTTTTTTTTTTTTTTTTTTTTCAATTTTGGGCCTTAAAATAACTATGAAGAATTCACAAACACAAGGAGAAAAAAAAAGAAATACATATTTGTTTATTAATGACTTTTTTTCCTTTTAATTAGAACATAAATATTAAACAATGAGAATTTAAATTTTTTTTAATAAATACTTAAAACATCAATTAATAAGGAAATTTTCAAATTCGGGATGACAAACCTCAAAAAAGCACTCATCTCTGAACAGTGAAATTTCTAACAATAAACTTCATACGTTATGTAAAAATGTAAAAGCGTTTCAAAAGATTTTTTTCATCAGGTTATGTAACAATCACACAAATCCATCCATCCTGTATACTGATTATCAAATACCAGTACAGTTTCGAATTACTCTCGATTTCGTTTCTTCATGGATGTAAATAAAAAGAATGTTGCATTACTAACTTGAATTTCTTTTCCCAGTAAACACACGAGATAAAAGAGAGAGAGAGAAGATCTAGCAATAACTCAACTTTATTTGTTTACAAACAATAAAAGTCACGGAGGGGGAAGAATGACCATGCGCAGCAATTCAAGACACACCCACGCGCCATTAACCTGAAAATTTCGAACTGCTGATTGGTGATTTTTTTCGATATTAGACCGTGGTGTCATGATCTGAAGGTTGTTGCCTGTTCTAAAAAGGCGCTTCGTTGAAAATTTCGAAATAATATTGGCAGAAACTTAAGCAATGAAAGAATTATGAAATTAATATAAGAGAATTAATTAGTGTCCTAAAAGACAAAAGGGATATGTGCAGCCCAAGAAGAAAATCGGCACTTCGACTTGTCAACCTGAATCACCAGTTTATACTAGCAATCAAAAACCTAAGAAAAATATTTAAAAATAAGAAACACAACTATTCAAAAAGGGTTGTTAGAATATTATAGGAATTTTTAACAATCATAACAAAAAATAAATATACAGGAATTATAAGTTTATTGATATATGTTATAAAATCCCTCTCAGTGTCAATAATTAAACTATGCTGATCGATCTCGAGATCTTAAGAAAATTACAGGTGTTTTGTTATATATATAATACATGCCAGTCGAATTGTTATGCCTGAATTCGTTTGTATGAAATAAAAACGTGCTACAATATAAATCGCAATTCGGGTGAAATGTTATTAGCCACCCAAGAAGCTTTTGTTTCAAGTGGATCACTTTTGGCGTACCAGATCAAATTTCGATTTCTTATCATTTTTGCTTCAATTGTAACTACATCAATTGTAATTACATTTATCAACAAAAAAAAAATTCAATTTAATAATTTATCGTTTGCTTTAATTTTAATTACATTTCGCTTAAATATATTCAAATTAATAATTCATCGTTTCCTTTGATTTTAAAATCGGAAAAGTTTACTATTGTCCATTTCTCTATATTTCATCGTTTACTTTAATTCTTATATTTAATTGAGTAATTTAATAATAATAATAGAAAAAGCGCACATTGGGGGGCTAAATCTGTTCTTTGCATAGAGCTTTTTTTATTATTTTTATTATTATTGTTAAGGTATGGTGTTAATATTTTTGAACTGTTTGGTATTTATACCTAATTTCCATATGCGTAAAAACAGTTTTCGGGAAAAATGAAACTGATGCGAAAAATTTATCAGTGTTATATGATTTTAAAAATAAGCTATTTCTTTAGATATAATTCTGATATTAATAATTAGTTTCATAATATTATTTTACTTTTTCTCCAATTCATTACAATTTCTGGTAATGAATATGTTACTAAAAATACATTGTGTTTTTTGAAAATTTTTAAGAATATGCTGTCAATTAAAAATATTTTTTAGATTTTAAATCATTTTTCACGGAAATAAAAATAAAAAAATATTCTCATTCCTTCTTGTTTGAGTTTTAATTACTTTAAAACTTTATTTTGTTATGAGAAACTTTAAATATACTATATTTTCAAAAAAATTGTCATCACGTTTAGAACTGAAAACGTTTTTCATTCAATTAAAAAAAGGTACTATCAAACTAATAGTCCAATATATGTTTGTAATAAATGTTAGAAAACCATCAAACATTTATTAACTGTCATTAATTCAAAGTACACATTACAAAAAACAAAAAATTTGTTTACAATTAGTACAATTAAGGCCCTAAAGAAATGAAGAAATATTCAAAAAGTAAAATTTAAAGAAGTTTAAATCTTTAGTAAAATATTCTAAAACAAAATAACACACTCGCACACAAAATTTAAGTATTTGACAAATTCGATGTAATTTACCAAATAATCAATCAAGTAGGAAAATTGTCGGACCCATTGTATGTATATTCGCTAAAATAGAGAATTTCTTTTAGATAGCTGTATATGGCAAAACTTGGTTCTGAAATATTCTTTATAATACAATCAACAGCTTAGTAAGCCTAGAAAAACCAAATCTATCATTTGGAATTTTTGAAGGGAAATAAAATCAATCCAATCTCAACGTTAATTAAACAAAATCTCAAATTCTACATTTTCTGTTAAGTTTTGATGAAGAAGAGAAAAAAAATTCTTGTGTGTACGAAATAACTTTTTCAATAATTAACATGTTACTTGTATCAGAATTTGCTACGTTACGAAATTTACTGCCAAAAACTGACAACTTGTACAGAAATCCTGAAATAAAAAGTGATCCATAAAAAATTACTCAAAAAGAAATGAACAACTCGAGATACATCTTCGAATGAAATTGCTTAATTTTCATAATAGCAACTCAAAAATAAAAATGTCCTTACTTTGGGAACAGAAGAATTTGTGTAAAAATCGAGAAAAAAAAGAGTTTATTATGAAATGTCTTTTTGAAGAAATATCGCTTGTATTTTGAAAGATTTCGTTAATTTACAAGGATTTTATCTTTTATTGCTACTATTATTGAACATATTATAATATACATATAAATTACATTATCTCCATTTTTCTTAATGGTTTATTTTCTCTTACTTTCCTTTGATTTAAATTGATTTGAGTCTTAAATAGTATGTAATGATTATTTATATTTTTTTGGTGTTTTAAATTAATGGACTGATGTATATTTAAGTAAATTTTTGACTTATTTTCTAAGAATTTTTCATTTGCTAATATTCGAAATTTGATTTTTCGTTATCTTTTTTAACTATGTGATTTTCTTTCAGATATTTCTTTTTTGTTCTAAATAAACGCTTTAATGTTTATAATCTGTATTTCATATGATCTTGTTTATATACACACACATATATACACACACACACACATACACACACAGTATATATATATATATATATATATATATACATACATACACAGTAAAATAAGCTTAAAAGGATTGTTTTGCATCAAAACTTGTTTATTTTAAGAAGGAAAATATTATTTAAAAATAAACTTTTTTTTTACCTATTTCAATAATTATGAGTTAATGTTAAACAAATTTTTTTTATGATGATTTAATCAATATTTGTAATGATTATAGAAAAAAATAAATTTTGTTAGCGAAGAATTTTTGAGTAAATATATTTGATAAAAATATTTTTTAAAGAAGTGAAAAAATCTTTAATTTATAGAGAAAAAATGTGTATTATTTCTGACAAATCAGTAAAACATATTTTATAAATACCTAAATTACATTATTTAATATAATCCCCCCCCCAAAAAAAAAGTAAATTTAATGAGCTTGAGTAATCCTTCCGAAACATATAATCATATAATGAAAGTTACTTCATCAGCCAATGATATTATTTATATATATATATATATATATATATATATATATATATATATATATATATATATATATATATATATATATATTCTATTAAGTGTTGGAGGTAAATTTAATTAGAAAAGATTTTCATAATTAATATATAAGTTTAAAAAACAAATTATTCATATGAAGTAGAATTAATTAAAAAATTAATTGTACGAAGAATATACGAATCTTTCATTATATTAAAACACAAATATATCTTCTACAATCTTTTAGTAATAGAAATAAGACTTTCTGTTAAGTATTTCTTAAATAGTGATAACAAATATTTTTCACAAACTTTACCTGCAAAAAAATCGAATTTTAAGATTTAAAATTTAAAAAAAAAATCAATATTTTTGTTAGATCATTTCGATATTCCATCATAATATTATAAATATTTACACGTACGCGTTCTATAATTTTTTTTTTTCAGTAGTTTGGTCTCAGAAACCGTACGAGTCCTTTTTTTGAACATTCTTTATTTTCTATTGCACAGAATTGGACCAAACCTCCCCTGTAGTATAACATTTTTCATTTACCATAAGATATGTCTTTGATTAAAGTTCGATTACTGGTTTCCATTAGCCTGGTTTATAATCAACGGATCGATTTTTAGGATGTAATAATAGTAAGAAAATATTTTGTGAGAGAAGTTTAACATTCAGTCTATACAGATTGGTTGCTAAATAATGTCACACTCAAAACCAACACGAGGGGTATTGGCAATGTATTAATTTTGAACCGTAGTCACGTGATGAGACGACTGAACTGGCGCTCCACTCCTTTCATTTCCACATGATGCCAACGTGAAAAGTTCAGCTCTGACAGATTTATTGCGCATCAGTCTCTCAACACAGTGGGTATGTTGTGGAATAAGGATTCAAACCCGGTCTAGAATGAAAAACACCGGTAACGAGCTCGCGACCACGATCACTAGACTACCACAACCGATCAACTGATTCTGAATTGTCCGAATCTAAAATTGAAAGAAAGTGTTGAAATCATCTGAAAATACTTCACAAAAAAAAATCCATCGCTTGAATATACAGTTCATCTCTTCAAACTGTCATTTGTTGAGCTTCATGAAATGTCGTAATTTCAGCGCATAATACAATATTCGCGCTTTTCCTTAAATTAAAATATTAAAGTAAACTGTATTATGTACAGATCTGGTATGAATTTTCGAATTTTACTTAACTTACGAAATTATTGTAAAATAAACTAACCAAAAGAAAAATTAAAAGTAATTCCAGGTCTTATAAATCTTATGAAGAAAAAAATTTTCCTATAAATTTTATAAGTCTTACGAGGGGAAAAAGTAAGCCCCTATAACAAGATACAATATTGAAGAAGTAAAATGTTAGTATCCATTGAAGAAATAATTTGACTCAAATAAAAAAAATATGCCCTTTTTTAGTCAAGAAAGAAATATGGGTGTTTATACTTATTTAATAAAACCCCAGTATATGTTACATTTCGAATGCACACTAAAATCATATAAAAAATGTTTGTTTGAATACGATGACTAAATAAATTAACATACATACATACATACATACATACATACATACATACATACATACATACACACACACACATACATACATACACACACATACACATACATACATACATACATACACATATACATATACATATATACTTACATACATATACATATACATATACATACATATGCATATACATACATATACATATATACTTACATACATATACATATACACACTACTAACCATTAAAATTGCAGCACTATGAAGGAAAACAAATGTAAAAAAGGTATTTACTGCACGTAAAAAGAATGGCATGAAGACAATATGATTTTTTACCCCCCCCCCCGGTAGCTAAGACTTCCCTTACCGGTTAAGCATGGTGTCGAACTGGGCTTGGATGACAGAAACGGGCAACTCATTACATGCTGTTACAAATCTATGCCACACTTCATCTACCGTTTTAGCTGGAGAGGGGAGGGGGTCAGTCTCTCAGTAATCCATGACCAGATGTTTTCAACGGGTGACAGATATAAAGACCGTTCAAGCCAGGGCAACAATGGACTACCCAGTGTTTCGAGGAAAATCAGAACATGACGTGCAGCTTATGGTCTTACATTATCTTGATGGAAGATGTTGTTTAACAGGTCTCGAAAATAAGGCATAATTATTAGTCGTAAGATATCAGAAATGTACCAATCTATGTCTAAATTACCTTTGATCCGAACTAGAGACGTGCGTGCTGTGTACCCAAGGGCTGCCCAAATCATCACACCAGGTGCAGGGCTGCTATGCCGATATCTAATACAAGCAGGCGACGAGCGGTCTCCTCAGAGCCTCCAGACACGTATACAGCCATCAGAATACTGCACGCAGAACCGGGACTCGTCTGAAAAGACGATACTCCTGTATTATGCCACTCCTGTATCCAGCTTTATCGATCGGTGCACCAGAGTAGCTGTCTCTCTCTCTCTAAACTGCATTGTCAAGGGAGGCCGAAGCTAATAGTCCACGCTGCTGCAAACGTCGTAGCACCGTAAGAGGAGATACTGGGCATGCTGCGAACATGTCCATTTCCCAACTTATGGTCAGAGATGTGATTGTACGGTTTTGCTGGGCCAAAATCAGAATATGTCTGTTCTCTTTGGAGTTAGTCAGGGGAGGTCGGGAGATCCTGCATGCCGTTCAGTAAGACCCTCAGCAACTCATTGATTCCATATTCGCGAAATTGTTGGATTTCGACCCGCGCGACGGGCAATATTACGCCACGTTAATCTACACTCTCGATAGGCAACGATTCTACATGTAACGAATTCCGACACTTGCTGGTAAGCATTAATATGAAGACATAACATGATATTCTGAGCAAACTCAAACCTTACAAAGCGCTTTCCAAATGAGAAATTCACTACGCAACTTTTCTTTTATGCAGTGCTTCAGATGTCGTTTCGCCTTCCTGCGTTGTTTAAATGCGCTGAAATACTAATCATTTACATATCCCAGCCTCTTCCTTTCATGTGATTTTGACATTCGTCAGATCATTCCTTCTTGGTGTTGCAAATTTCAATGGCCTACAGTATATATATATATATGTGTGTGTGTGTGTGTGTCAGCTCCTTCAGGACGTGTGCCGTTTTCTCTTCCACAGTTTCAACAGACTCAAATCTTGTTCCTTTTAATGCAGATTTCGCTTTAGGAAACAGGTAGAAGTCGCATGGTTCAAGATCCTGAAAATAAGGCAGATTATTTAACACTGGGCTGCTGTACTTAGCCAGTAACCTCTTGACAAACAATGTGGAATGAACTGGCGCATTACCAGGAAGAAAACATTTGCCGTAGGGATTCTTTGTCAATTCCTACAGTTTCAGAATATTGAACCGATGGTCAGATTGAATCAGATTACCGATTTTTTCGATATTGTCATTCGGTTTTGATGTGGGACGGTAACTCAGGCTTGAATAATCTTCAATTTCTTCTCGGCCATATTTAAAATGCTTAAATCACTCAAAAACACGTGCACACAATAAATATTTAATACCATACACTTCTTACATGTACTTACACATCTTAAACTAACAGTAATTTTCAGTAGCGGTTTTTCCAAGTTTCATGAGAAATTTCACAACAATGCGTTGCTCACTTATCATTTTTCCGGGGAAACAAACAAATAAAAACTATAACGCGAACGAAGGCTACGGCTATACGGATTTGTTTACAGGAGCGAGAGGCACTGTATTCGAAAGTGAAGGCTTCCCGCTAAGCAACAGTAAACATATATACATACACACACACACACACACACACATATATATATATATATATATATATAAATATATATAGTATACGATCGTTTTTAAAATGCTGTGTTATAAAGTCTGAAAAAGGAAAAATATGCCGACAAAGATCGTGGATTTAGTTTTTTGTGTATCCACACACAATTGAAACATTTTCCATTTTTAAAAAAAACTATGCTATAACAATTTATCATAGCAAAGAATGAAGACAAAAGCATCGAAAATTTTTCAACAATGAATAGTGTATTTGTAAGAGTGAAAGGAAATACTAGAGTTTCTTTTAATTCGAAAATTTTTCAAAAATTATAATGTAAGACTGTCTTTAAGATCTTGCATACCTAGATTATTATTTTTTAAAATAGAATTTTTTTTTATCGTTTTTTTTTTTTTTTCCCCGATTATTTCGTAGTAAAATGATGTACATGTTGAAAAACACACCAAATTCAGTTTTGATCACTTCCAATATGTAATCAAGATAATCTATTCACATATATTTAAAATCAATTGTTATCTTCAAATAACATTTTGTTGAAAGTATTGTTACTTAAATATTATTCGCTAAAATGTCCGAGTATATTACGTTTGTTTATCAAATTTAAAAGTAAGATTACTTTTGATATTTAGTTGAGGTATTAAAAATATTTTAAAATGACAACTTTAAATAATTATTAATGCAGTTTACTTTTATTGCATTAAAAGGGTATAAAAAGAATTGACTAAAGTGGAATGTAATAACAAAAGAATCATGTTAATTTTATAAATTAATATGATTGTTTTCATATTCATATTTTAAAATAGTTAAATTTATTTTTTAAAGCTCTCGTCCTATTCTTAAAAATATTTTTACTCTTATTTTAATGATTCATTGGTAGGTTTTCCGGTCTTTAAAAATATTCCAATATATTTTCAAAAATTGGGGTAGAAATGTAATTCTGCTGAAACCTCCATTATCTTTTGCTCTATCGGATGCCCTTTTTTGAATTCGAATAGATAAATAGTGAAGATTTCTGGACAGTGGTAGAAATATCATGAGATTAACATGATGTCCTCGAATTCAAAACGGCGGGTAGACATAAGTCTTAAAGGAAGAAGTATCTTTAAATTTTTTTAATAGACAATATACTATTAGCGTTACTTTCAATACCAGATTCAAATTTTACTTTTATATTTTCTCCCACGTATCCATAAATTTTTTTTTCTTTAAGTTAAAAATTTCTTAACATTTTAAATTCCATAATCAGTTAATAAACTTGTTTTAAAGGGGTATTGAAATTAAAAAAAAACAACAATTTTTTGGTTACAATAATTATTTATCAATAATAATCATAATATTTGGATTATAAATATTTATCATATTAGAGTATACCTATTTTACAAGGAAATATTTTTTTTGTGCCTTTTTCTCTATATAAATAGAAATGTTTACCTGCATTCGATATTTAAATATGTTTCCCAACATTTTCAATTATCTTACAGCTGCCATGAATTTCACTTTGTCTTCATAATTTCAGCAACGTTACTTACTCTGAAATTCTCTTTTAAAGAAGATTAGATAGCCGAAGTCTTTCCTTAACAAGTTATCTTTCAGTCTAAGAAGGATACAACATAAACTGTTTATTAAAATTGCTGTTTAGGTGAAATTCAATATAACGGCTACATTGATAACATCAAAAACTTTATAATTTTAACGAAAATAACAAAATAATTGTGCAAGTTGTGCTAGTATTTTAATATTATTCTTCAATACTGAATATTAAAATATAAGCGAAATATAAAGGATCTATTAAACTAATTCTGTGAATTAATTTAAAATATCGTTTATACATATCCGTTTTCATTTTTCAAAAATTTATCTTACATTTTTCAAACTTTTATTGTCAAATTTTCGGAATTGTTTATTATTGTAAAAATTAACTTCAATTAAGTTTTTTTAAAAATGCAGTTGTAACAATTTGTTTTTATTGTATATCAACTTTAACCATGTAATTCACTCGGGCATTCAACAATATATTATTCAAACCAAAAAAATTTTTGAAGTCTTCAATATCCTTACATTTAATACTAAAAATTTTAATCACATATTTAATTAATAGATGATTTAATTCATTATTTACTTTTATTTTTCCGTTATTTTAACAACTTTAAATGAAATAATTAAATAATATTCTACGAAATAAATATATATTTTTAATACAGTATAAAAGATGCAAAATTAATTAAGCAATTTAATTAGAATGTATTTAAATACCCATTCGTAAGCTTCTAAGAGATTACGGTGTGTATGAGATTTCAAAAATTAATGTTTTAATTATTAGATATAATACCGAAAAGATTAGATTTTTTTTTTCTTGAAAAAGAAAATTTAGAACACGCAATATTTCAAAACGAATAAATCATTGAAAAATATAAAGATATCATTAATCGATCGAATGCGAACAAATTTTGGAGTTTAAATGCGTAAAATATGCAAGTAAAAATATTTAAGAAACAGTTATAGTAATTAAACAGTCAGGAATGAAAGAAATTGTGAACTTAAAGGATCGGACAAAAATTACATATTAAATGAACTTTTTTCATGTGAAAAGAATTTAAATTTATCAATAATTTATTTATTTTATTTCTGACAGTAGCTATGAAATTATTTTCTTTTTTTTTATAAATTCGTAAGAAATATTCTTTAGTTGTTTGTCTAACTTAATTCAACTCAACAGGTGTGCCTATCATTAATAAAAGAATCGACATTTGAAACTGTATAAATATAACATTTCACTCATTACTTTACAAACAAAGTAGACATTTTTTTTTTCATAGATTGGTTTATTTGCTTTTATGTCACACCGTTCATATCTGGCTTTACAAGTAACGAAATTCAAAAATTATTAAAACAATTACCTTAAAATTCTTATTAGATTAAAGTAAAACTTATAAAAATTATGTTTGTTTTAGCTGTCATTGACTTTAACAATATGTAATCTTCAATCTAAAAGATGATTGAAAATAAGAGTAAAATTATATATATTTAGAATTTTGAGATAATTGTGAGACTGTCATTTTTGCCTCGAGAGCATTAAGCTTTTTACAATGGTAATCATAAATATTTAGATTTTTTTCTAAAATCTTTAACAAAGACTTAACTTTAACAAATTACTTGAATTATTTTTATATTATACTTTTAAAACTAAATTATGTTCAAAAAATTACTCAAACTAACTTTTTTAAAAATTTCTTTTGTATCAGAAAAGTAAATCAGATAAATTTCTAAATTTATTCCGGCTAATTTGTTATTTTTATATGAACTAATGAATACTTTAGTATGTAGTTTGTTTTTCTTTTGATGAAAACATAGTTTGATTCATTTTGTTATAGATTCAAACGGTGTTTCAAGAGGGGGGAAAGCTCCATTTCCCCCCCTGCTATGCATAAATATACCTCCCTCCCCCTCCTTTTTTTTTTCCGGCTTTGGAAAAAAAAAATATGACGTCTTTTAAATTCTTTTCCAATATATTCAAAACATTTCCGTTCGGATTCAGTCAAGTTAGGAGAATAAGGGAAAATGTCTGATAATTTATGAACAGTTGTGCAGCAGTCACATTTGAACACTTAATGTAATGTGTTTCAGATCATTTTCCTTGTACAACTTCAAATCTTTTTGCGTTCTAACTTTTGCATCACATTAGCCGAGATTTTCATTTAGAATTTCAATGAATGTATATTGATTCTCAGAGATTTTTATAAACATCAAATTTCTCCCTCCACATGTAGTAAACTCTACTTCCAAATCATTATTCCACCTTGTCGGTGTTCAGCAATAGATATTGGATATTTTGGTTTCAGCTCTTCATTTGGAATTCTCTACGAAATAAATCACCCATTGGACCTAAAAATATTCAAATTCGATTTATAAACAAATATCCTATTATTCCAAAATGATATATTTTTTTCGTGAATGATTTTATAAACTGCATACTTAAATGTCTTAACCTTGGCTTCCGAAGAATTTTCAATTGCAATGCGGTCGTTGCTCTTGTATAAGTTGATCTTTCGTCTGTTGATATATGAGCTAATTTACATACCAAATCAATTTTCCCCATTTATACGTTGTTACACTAATTCTTACATTCTTTATAATTGTTTTGATGACTGGATTCTAAATAATTTGAATATCCAGTTGAAAATGCTTGTCAATAGTTCCAAGAAGTTTCCACCATTTCAACACATCAAAGACAATCGACCGCTTTATGTCTACTACTTTTAAAATATTTCTAATATATTTTTAACTATTATGTAATACTTAATAGTCAAGCTTCGAATATAATTGTACTCGAACAAATTCTCTTGAAATAAAGTGGCAAAGTGTCTTATACACGAAATAACTAAAACTAAAAAAAAAAAAAAAAAAAAAAAAAATATTGTTTTGTATTGATAGCCTTTATAATTGCATTAAAGTAGATTATATGAAATAATTTTATATGACTTTCAAGCCACATTCACAATGAAAAACGTCAGATTTCTGGGAAGGCCAGAAAGCTGAAGTGACGGATTACAGAGTGGCTATTGTACTAGCAGAAAAATTGCCTAAAATCATCGACGAGATCAAAATGGAATGCGTATTTCTCAGCTTATGCCTCTCTACCATATGTAAACACATACAGTATATCAATCAAGTTACATGACTAATTATTAAAAAAAAAAAATGAAATAGAAACAGGTTTAATAAAAATTTATTGGCGAATGATAACAACATAGATAAAGAGAAAGATTTCCAAAAGTTCACCCGAAACGTTATACATTCTGCTTTTGTAATACGATATTTTTTGTATAAACGGCCATCCTACGAAATCACACACACACAGTTCATTTCGAAAAAATTATACAAAAAAGTATAGGATCATTCTATCGTGACCAATATAAGAACAGACGCATTTTTGTTTTAGCGTATATAATGCGTGTTTTTTTTTTTTTTTTTTTTTTTTTTGTATTGGGGAATAAAACTAATTTTTGTACTTCAAATAATTTAATATGCTTGGAAATTGCGATGCATATATATTTAACACATAAATTTCAGTAAAATATCAATTATTTTTTTATAGATTTATATTGTGTGACCAATACATTTCCCATCCTTTGAACGAAATTCGTTAAGTTGGTCGCACAACGTAAATCGACAAAAATTATTATTATTTAAAAACTAATGAAGGGTTGAAATATACACGTTATTATTCTTGAGCACATGCTGAATTCTTTTCTGTAATAATTTTTTTCATTCTGTATTTTTTTTTAAAAAAAATAACAAATAAAGTAACAACAAAGTTCGTCTGGTCATTACAATCTCAATGGAACACATGACCTTATATTACATATTCGTAGAATTTCTCAGATTATATTTTTACTTCACATTGAATTTTGCATACATGTAAAACTCCTATGACAATACAACTCTATGGTATACTTAAGCAGAGACCGATTTAGGGAGTGGGACAGGCCCTTGCACTTTGTACCCGAATTCTAACTCACTTCCTATCATGCGAACGAAGCAGTATCAAAATATGCACTGCTAATTAAAGTTTTATTTACAGCAACAATATTTTTTGTTAATTAATTTGTAGGGACCATATTTAACAAGTTCATTTTTTTAGTGATCTCCTTTACATCGTAACAAGATCTTCATTAAAGGCGTCTGGACTCGTTTGAAATGTCAAGCGACATTTCTGTTTCTCATGAGCTTTGAGATCAAGTCTTGATCCGTTCTTCCGATCGTCTGGAAACCAAAAGCACCTCTGCACCAGATGCTACAGTTTGCTAGTGTGATTTTCTTTCCTGTTTGGAGTGATCAGTGACAAATAGATGAAATTATTATTTCAGCTATCCAACGGGAAAAAAACATTGTGTCCAAAAACGTGGCCAATTTCATTCCGCAGAAAAATTACAAAGAGAAGGGACATCAGAGATCTTCTAAGCATTCGCTAGAACAGGGTGGCCAACCTTTTTGGGAAGGGTATTATTACCTGAAGAAAAAAAATTATATAGACCACTCCCTACTTTTCCAACATAAAAATTTTTTAAGAAGAGGGAGAAATGTTATTTCTAAGTTGATTATTCAACAGCAGGTTAAACTCAGTTGATTAGGTTTTTGCAAATAACAAATTTTTTGTCTGAGTAGTAGAGGTGTAAAAAATAATATAACAAATAAAACAAAAGTTTAAAGTTAAATTTTACTGTCAATAAAACATTATAAAGGTTCGGTCGCTTAAGCTAGGTATGAAATAAAAATAAATAACTTGAAACGTTTGATCGTAAGTAATTATTAAGCAGTCAGTACTTCATTAGTGTAGTTTTCAAATTCGTAATTTTTTTTATCAAGTGATCTATATTAGGATTAGTTCTCGAAGTTGTTAATAAAATTTGGTGTTTTAGGTGCATATTATCCAAAGCAGCATAAGCCTAAACAGCCATTACAAGAAAAAGAGTGCAAGGAGTGTGGAAGAAAACACAAGCCTCGAGAGTGTCCAGTATTCGGAAAAATGCTGGCCAAATGTAACAAGAAGAATCACTTTGCAGCTAATTGCTTCCAACATTCGTGAAATGAAAGCTCCTGAAAATGAACTTGGTGTTTACATAGATTAAGTTACTGAGATGGTACATGAAAATAAATTTGATCTTATAACTTACTAGGGCTCTAAGAATATTGAAATGGTTGAGAAAACATGGTATAAAAATATTACATTAAATGCAAGTTATAAGTGTTTTGAAGTTAAGGTTAAATTACATTAAGTTTAAATTGGTGCTGAAGCAAATATTTTGCCATTGTATGTATTGAATATGGTCAACACTAAACCAAAGCTTCGTGACACTAACTTATCTTTAACTGCATATGGTAATTTTAAGTTGAAGCCAGAAGGTACTCTTATAATTAATTGCTCTAATAATAAACTCAATCATATTCCTTTGTAATTATCTCTATGTAATAAATGTAAAATCGAAACTAATACTAAGGTTAAAAGTTGAGTAGAATTAAAGCTAGTAGAAAGAATTGATGCTATAGAATGCAGTAAAATAAGTAAAATGAGTTAATTAAGCAATATAAAGATGTATTTACAGGGACAGGTGAATTCCCAAATGAACCATATCACATTACTTGAAAAGAAATGCTATACCTGTAATCCACCCTCCTAGATGAGTTCCTCAAGTATTACAACCTAAATTAAAAAAGTGCATTAGATAAATTTGAACAAGAAGGAATTGTGTCAAAAGTTAATAAGCCAATTGATGGGTACAAAGTCCGGTTTTTGAAGAAAATCCGAATGAAAATCTGAGATAATGCTTAGACCCTAGAGATCTTAACAAAGTAATTAAAAGAGAACATTATCAAATTTCTTTTCCAGATGATATCATAAGTAGATTAGTAGGAAAAAATGTTTTCAGTAGTAGATCTGAAAGATAGATTTTGGCACGTACCACTGGATGAAGTTAGCTCTGAAATTTTCACATTTAATACATCATTTCGATGGTACGAATACAATAAAATGCTATTCGGAACAGTTTCTGCACCAGAGATGTTTACGAAAAGAAATAAAAAATGTTGGGGGGATATTGAGGGTGTAGAGATTTATTTGATGGCATTATTGTTTCAGGATATGATGAAGCCTCTCATGATGCAATCATGTCTAAAGTTCATGAAAGAGCTAGATCATTATGCATAAAATTTAATCCTAATAAACTGCAATACAAGGTATGAGAGGTAAAATATGTTGATCAAATTACACCTAAATGTGGTATAAAACCTGATCTAGATCACATTAAGGCAATTGTTGAGATGCCAACACCAAAATCAGAAACTGAAGTTAGGTATGTTGAATATTGTTCAAAATACCTAATTTCAACATTGTTAGTGGATTGAACATTGATGTTGAAGTTCAACATTTTTAGGAACGTTGAACTTTCTTTCAAAGTTCATACCCAATGTATCCAAAGTTACTGCTCCATTAAGAGAAATCATTCATGAAAAGGTTGAATTTAATTGGGAAAAGAAACAAGAATTGTCATTTTTAAACATTAAAGAGCTGTTAGCAAAAGCTCCCCAATTTCATAAGTATCTATTGCTAGTGATGAAATAGTGATTTAATGTGATAGTTAAAAAGATGGGCTGAGATCTTGTTTTATTCAAAACAGTCAACCTGTGTCATTTGTCTCACGCAGTTTAACAAATAGTGAAAAGAATTATACACAGATTGAAAAAGAATTATTGGCAATTATTTTCTCATTTGAGAAATAAGTTTGTTTATGGACATAATGATGTTGTACAGAGTGATCATAGACCTTTAATAGCAATTGTTAAGAAACCTACGCAAAAAATATCTTCTAGAATGCAAAGAGTGATTTTGAAATAAATTATGCACACCAAGTAATCAAATGTTCCTATCTAATACTTTATCACGTCCATTTCCTGTTAATGAAACTGATAGTGATGACCCTGAAATGCTAAATATTGTGCATACTGTTTCAAAACAAATAACCCATGAGTGGAAAGAGATTGATCCAATATAAAAGAGAAACTGAATTAGATCCAGAATAACAAACAGTTGTGAAATATATCAAAAAAAGGCTGGCCTAAATCTTACAAAAATGTCGATAGTAGAATTAAAACATATAAAATTAAAAATGATCTTTATGTTCAGGATGGGCTGTCATTTAGCTATGAAAAATTGATTGATCTTAATAGTTTGAGAAAAGATATTTTACAATTAATTCATGAAGCTCGTTTTGGGATAGAGAAGTGTAAGAAAAGGCCTACTTGATGTTTAATAAAGTTATGTGTTTCAAGAAAATGTACACTTAATGTTACTAATTATGTTCTGAAGAACATAATTAACAACCCTTTTCTTCCCAAATAATTTTCGAGCAATGTAACAAAGCCTTTTATCCTACCAAGCATGCAAGGTGCTTTATCTGTGCAAACACTAATTTTGCTCAATCTATTTTGTTAACTTCAATTACATCTTTAAATTCTTTTAATATCCTCGCCTGTAATTAAAGTTAGTTGACATAAATCACTAAGCTCTTTCACGATATCAAAATTATCATTCGTGCAACGCACAAATATGCTGTACTACGCATTGTTCACAGCTTTCATCCAAAGCCAGTGTAAAGCATTTGCAATAGTGTTGTCCAGAGATATTTTAAGCGCCTATAGTCTGTACCATATCGTCTATATCACGCATTTTGGTGTTTCGAGACACAGCTATTGTATCGATCCTATTTTTGACTGTTACATCACTGACGTTTTGGGTAAATATTAACAGGTTATTTTTCATTATCTCTTCTCCGTCAGAATAAGACATTTTACTACGAGTCAATAACAAAGGAAGCTCATAAGAAGCTTTCATCATATTTCGAAGCTTTTTTCTGGAACAGGGATTGTTGGCGGCTATTGTTTTTTTATTAATAAAATCCGTTCGCAGACAGGATATTTGCTTTTTAAATCACTATGCAGCTGTTCGAAATATCAATCTAGACAAAAAAAAAAAAAAAAAAAAAAATTGGCTCTGCTAAACAATTTCCACATATCAAGCAAGCAGAAAAGTTTTCTTAGTAAACAAAAGTTGCTCTTATACAGTGATAAAATCCCGCATTGCAATATTTTAAAGGTTTATTCGCGGTCATAGCAAAAATAAAATTTATAAAATGACCAGCGACATCAAAATTTAAGAAAGTTTTAAAAACGCTTAACCGTCTATTTAAAATAAACTCAGCCACAGAAAGGGCAACAACGTGACAAAGTGATTCAACTAAAACAATTGATTTCGTCCCGTGACCGCGCTGTCTAAAGCATCGCTGTTGTCAATCAGAGTCGTTTTTCGGGGTGATTGATTCAGTTGCGTATGAGTAGAGTTTTCATGGATTTCGACAAAGTTCCTGAAGACGCTCTTATTATTTTTCAAATATTTCGATTTTTCAAGAAGTCTTCATATGTCACTGTTAGAACTCCGCTGGGCAACACTTTGGCAAGCATGTGGTGGTACCCCGGGTTGACCTTGGACTAGAACATCATATCTGCGGACAATACAACTACGTGTAACTAATTCCTTAAATGTGTTATATTTGTATAGCTTGTAAGTGTTGGATTATTCGCTTTGATGTTTCATCTACAATTACGACAGATCATGCAGGCGAAATCGAATCTTGCTCCTTTAAATCTCTTACCAGATTATTCGAATACTCTCAACTTAGAGCAATGGATCGATAAAGGAATTTCACCAACTATTAAAGGCAGCATTTACGTGCAATGTAAACTGAAAAATGGATGGAAATTTTTCCCGCTATCCTCATCTGTCTTCGATCAGCTTTTGAAGAAAATATAGGCTGCACTTCAGTGGAATTCAATTCAACATGTTCATAAGAACCCCACGTTAACGGTTGAATTTTTTGAAATCATTGTAACAGACAGCCTAGCTCGTTACACAATTTCATCATCATATGCTACAACTAAAACCGAAATTAACTTTTTCGCAAGAAAAGTAAGCTGCATTTGAATCGGTGATCTCACAAACCATGTAAAGTCACAATCATAACTTTTCAGGAGTAAATAAAAATTGAGTGTTTTCAGGAAGAATACACAAGTACGCAATTTTCATGGTTTCTTCCCCCCGATAATAGTGTGTAAATTTGAAAGTTTATAAACAGTTCATAATTTTTACAATTTATGAATGATAAATTTTAAAAAGACATGAAAACCTATGTTGTTTTAGTACAAAACAGGATTAAATAGGGTATATTTAAATTAAATAAAACAGTCACGTAATTCATGTTTTTAATCAAAATTAAGGAAGATATAAATTAACACTGTAACATTTTCATGTTTTTCTATCATTGAGGTACAAAATCATATTCTCCATCGTTCTGGATTTGGATTATCTTCAACTTATGCAGTTGGTTAATCAAACATGTTTCAGTAGAATGGCATACGCTCTTCCACAATGCTATCTTGAATTCGCTTTAAATCATCTATTTTTTTTACTTTTAACTGACATATTCGATACATAGGCATAGTTGGACATAGGAATAAGGGACTCAGGGGTTGAAAGTTTTTTCATGAACATAAATGAGCAATAAATTCCTCGAGGTCCATTTTATATTCTTAATTACGAAGTTGCTTTTATTATCAGAATCATAATGAAAATTTCTGTATATCAAAGAGGAAAAAAACCAAATGTTCTTCTTTTCTTTTCTTTTTTCACACTTCTCTCGTACGATTCTGTTGACAAACGTTTTTCTTTATAAAATGTCTGCCACCATTTCTTAAATTGTAGATCTTCAGTTTTCAGTAATGTAACTGTAAATGAAGAATTAAAGTTTGAAACCAAATTAATGTATTCTATCGCGTCGTAAATACGATCATGTTTTCACACAATTTCTTATGTCATTTGAAAAAAATGAATGACCGCATACGAGAAAAAAACTTACAGATTTTTTCAAACCGTTTGGAGTCAGTCAAAGCCACCATAAATCTCAAAAACGTATTGTTTTTGTTGTAACAGGTGTAAATGTTTAATATGTGATCCGATATTATTTTCGATATAATGCAACAACATGGAGCAAATCTCATTTACTCTCTTGTTGGCAGTACTTTCATGAATCATGTGAAGTGTCGATTTGCCTATTTTCAGATCTTTTACGCTACAACAATGGTAGCGGTATGATTTACCTACAACTTGGTATGTGCGGCAATGGTATATTTTGCATAAAATTCGGTGTTATGACGAATGCATCATTTCCCCCCCCCCCCAATGCAGAGATCTTGAACTGATGCATGCAAGAACCACTTAAATTAGTGACTAATGTTGTTAATGCAATGAATGACAGTTACACTATATTGTTTGAACAAGTAGGATTCTTGTGATTTGTATGACTCGGCGATAAAAAAAAAAAGTATGTTTCAAAAAAAACTTATGACTCTTAAATGACTTAAAACTTATGATTCTTAAAATGACTGATTCAATTAAATACATCGACAACAATATTTTAGATTGACACAATGAACCATATATTGAGGATACTATAACATAACCGCGTTTCTCCTATAAGCATTAATTTTCAGGCAAGACAAAAAACGTTTAATAAAAAACTTATGATTATTTTAAATTTAATCATTTTTTAATCTTAAAGTAATACACTTATAACATTAAAAAATTAATTTAAAATAATTGTTATTATTTTTTTTTTTAATTTTGCCTGAAAAGTTGTGCTTTGTTCTTTAATAATAATTCCGAACCAGTTCAGACACTCCCCGTATGCACATTTTATATATATATATATATATATATATATATATATATATATATATATAAAGGCGTTCGCGGATCCCTTAATTCTGAATTTCGGATAATGGTTCTCTGTTTGCATAAAGGATCACTTCGGTTCGATACTGATTGTGGACCGAAATCGTATAAAATTGTATTAAAATTTTCAAAACATTTTCGCTTTATATGTCACCCCACTAGTATATAAGACTCTTAGAAAGTGCAGTGCAATTTTTAGAATTTTAGAAGATCTGATATATTTAATGTATCAAAATTTAAATAAAAAATTAAAAGGCTTATAACTTTTTAATAAATATTTGTTTCTTGCTAACATTTGGAATTTCTGGATAAAATGTCATGAGATTAACTTAAAACAATTATCAAAACTATTTGACTTTTGACAGTTTTATTACCGAGAGAATGGTGACTCAATATGGAAAAATTTCAACTCAAATTATCTTTTTCTGAATAGATGTGTTCCTTTATATATATATATATTTAAGCGGATCCTTAGTATTGCCCTTAATTTTAGTATGAGTCTCTAGTAATTCACCAGTCGTAACTGCCTGATGCATTAGAATTTAAAATTATTTTCTTTTATATTTTGCGAATATATATATATATATATATATATATATATATATATATATATATATACATATACACACAGGGACGTCTTAAGGCATGGGCCAACTGGGCCCGAGCCCATCGCCTCGCCTTTGAGGGTGCTTCGTCTCGTTCTCTACTCGGCCTCAATAAGATCATGATCAGAATAATTTTAATTGTCAAATGTTATTCCCTGACATGATTGGTTGAAGACAGTTACTTCTACATTATATATTTCTATTTACAACGTTTGTTGGGAATCAGGGAAAATATTAGTTTTATTTCTAACGCGAGTTATGTCCAATTTATTGATAAAAGTGCTGCTGTGGGAAGGACAGTCACAGACATAACATACACTCCTTCCTTTATTTCCTTTTATTTATTTGCACATGTGAGTTAAGGATCGCTCATGAATGGACAAGAGATACACTTAGCCCCTAATAGAAGTGATAAAACAAATTCCCGATTTTTAACAGGCTTCAAGACTAATAAAATGAGGGTCGAAATGACCCTTTAGGAAATCACACTTTTTCGAAGAAACAAGTGGTCTAAGGTTCTAAATCGGTAATTCATTCCTTTAAATTTAATTTCTTTGAAACAACTAAAGGTAATTATGCTTTTATTTTGGAATTGTATTCGAGATTTATGATAATATACAAATATTTATATCGTATTAAAAAAATAAAATAATATGTAATTGTATTTGCTTTTTTTATTGACAGAGTTATAAAAATAGTATCCTGTTTAAAAAAAATTCTTTTTTTTTTTTTTTTTTTTTTGTAAACTTTTTTTTTTCTCTCTCTCTGAACAATATGAAATAAACTCTTAACTGTTCATAAAATTATATATAAATATTTTAATAGACTTTTTAGAACATTTTTATAATGATTAATATGCATAATTGCGCTCTTCCTTCATTCTGAATGCACTGTGATCTTCCAAAAGAATTTCCGATGTGTATTGTCATTCAGAGAAATATTTTTATTTGCTTCTAATATGGAAAGCGTTATTTTACTCGTTTAAAAATTCAAATGACTGTTCGTTTTACTTATTATTATTGAAAACCAAATAAAAAAGAACATTTATGAAACGAATATATTACATTACTACTGATTGTAGTTATGTAATATAAATGTAGCAAAACAATCATGTAACAGGAATCTTACAGTACGATTTGGTAATTAGGTAAATAAATGCCTGAACAAAAATTTGATGTTTTAAGAATAAATATTAAAAATGGAGGAATTTTTGGTACAAAATTAGAGATTTTTAGGGTATAAGAACCCTCTCCAGAAATGTTCTGTTTGAGCGTGTTTGTTTAATCAGTTAATCAGATATTCCTACAGAAAATTGAGATTTAATACTTTAATTGCATCATTTTTTTTTATTTATTAACTTTTGAGCAAGTTTTCTTTTTTTTTTCTTTTTAAAAGTACCAAAAAAAAAAAAAAAAAAACGGAATTTTACTCATGTTAGTTATGTGCATATTACGTGAGATAAGGCATAATGATTTTAGAACAATGTTTTTATTTATTTACTTATTTTTAGTAGCAAAATAACTATTATTTTTCGAATAATTCATCCCAAAATGTGAGTGTGTTATTTTAAAAAACATCTTAGTTATTTTTAAGATATAAATAAAAAGGGGAGCCATCATTTACTAAATTACTCATAATTTTTCTGTACATCATCTCGTACAGGTTTAAAAGGGGGTTCTAAGCAAAAACTGGTAATTTATTTTAAGTTTTACTGGTCCTTTATTTTTTAATAACTGATCATTTTATTTTAAAACTTCACTCGTGTGGAAAATGGGTATTCCAGTTAGTATGGATATAAAACCTTTGAGGCTACCCTTCGACACGACACCAAGAGTGTAATGTTAATCTTATGGAGTTTCGTACTTTTCTATTTACATCTAGGGTATCGCTTTTAATTGCATGGAATAAAATGAATTCGAAAGAGCGAAAAAAAATGTTTCTCTGATTTTAGATTTTTAAAAGTGTTTCCAAGTATTTTTAAATGTTTTCATGAGGATGGATGCTTAATTAATGATAAATTACAGGCAGCTGATACTAGACTTTCTGCAAAAAATTAAAAATTAAGATGAATGAATTAGAAAAGCTACTTTTTTAAAACCATTCTTTGGATTGACTTTTTGACACGTATTGACAAAGTAAATCTATTTCTCCAGAGTAAAAATATGGATTTCTCGAAAGGTTTAAAATGATTAAAATCGTTACTGATATATATAAAAACCAAAAGAGACTCTTTTGACTATTATGAGTCAAAATCCAAGGAAGTGTCCTTTATAAAGGAGTATCAAAGTGTTCACAAGCGTGTAAGACAAACCCGCGTTAGAGTAATTTTCCTTGAAGGAAATAGAGACACCGACACAACCTTTGAAAACAGCCACAGACAGAAATTTAAAATAGAGATGCGATGATATATCAGAAACCAATAATCGACTCACTAATTTACAATATACAAACGAGTAGTAAAAAATATGAGAAGCTTTTTGAAATGTTTTGAATTTTTCAAAATATTTCTAATTTGGATGAGATAGATATTAAAATAGCATGCGAGAAAATATCAAAATTTTACAATAAGGACATCAATGGAGAGGAAATGAATTTGGAATGTAAGCATTTCAAGTCATACAGGATCATTCATGGCGAAAAGCTGAAGAAAAAGCAAAAAGAAGGAATGGAAAAAAAGAAAGATTAATAAAAAATATAATTCTACTAATGGTTTAGTTTTTACTAATGTCGCACTAGAAGCAGCACGAGGGCTATATTGGTGACGAACCTCGTAATTTTGTACCTCGGTCAAGTGACGAGAACAACACCTGGTCTGGCATCCCCCTCTTCTAATTTCCTCACCACGCCAAGGGAGGACTTTGGACCCCGACAGATTTAATGTACATCAGCCTCGGCTACACAGTGGGTCTTCGGTAGCCAAAGATCGAACCCGCGACTGAACGAAAATCGCCGGCCACAATTCTACCAATGGAGATGAAGAACAGTTGTTGGATGAGGAGACTGGAATTGGGATCAACACATTCTTTACATACAAGTGTAATGAAAAACTATTCACTGTGTTTCTCAATATTGAAATAATAATGAGAATTTTCTTATCTATGATTATTACTAACGAGAGTGGTGAGCGTTCATTTTCAAAACTAAAAACTGGTCAAAAACGAATTGAGAAATCGTATGACTCAATCCCGTTTGAATAATCTAAGCTTAATGAGTAGTGAGAATAAAATATTATTAACAATTGATTTTGAAGACCGAATTAATGATTTTACGAATTTAAAATGTAGAAAACGAATATTTACATAAAACCTCATTTTACTGAGGATTGTTTTTATGGATTATGCATATACTCCAAATGTATGCATATAACTTTACATGCATATACACCAAATTAGATGAAAGGTTTGCAGGTGGGCCTATTTTTTAATGAGGGCCCAGGGCCTCAAGAAGTCTTAAGACGTCCCTGTATATATATATATCTAATATATAAAATTCTCGTGTCACAATGTTCGTTCCCATACTCCTCCGAAACGGCTTGACCGATTCTTATGAAATTTTTTATGCATATTCAGTAAGTTTGAGAATCGGCTACTATCTATTTTTCAAGCCTCTAAGTGATAAAGGGTGTCCACCCCAAAAATTTTGCCAACAAAACAACTAATAAAATTATTAATTTTGAGTGTAATTCGCACGATCAGTTAATTAAATGATTTACATAACCTCTAAAATACTCAACACGTGTCACGAGTTCCCGCAAACAACGGCTATTGAGTTGTAAGTATAAATTATTTTTATACGTTTATTATAAAATCAAAAATTATTCTTTCTTATTTATAACGAAAATATTGTTGGGAATGGTGAAAAACGAGTTCGGTGAAAGTTAGATTTTTATTACAATTGGGAAATTCTTTGGCGTATCTTTGGTTTTCCGATTCGTGAACGGGATCCAACAGTTGTTCAGTTAGCCGTTCATCTTGAAAACGGTCAGCGTGTATATTTCACGAACGAGACAGCGATTGGTCGTGCTATAAATCCACCAAAAACTACACTCACTGAATTTTTTGAATTGTGTAATCGTGCGGATGATTTTGGTGCCTTTGCACGTACTTTACTCTATTCACAAGTACCAAACTATTTCACATGGGCTCAAACAAAACAATGGATACCCCGCAAGCAAGGCTCACCAGTTGATGCATGTCCCAATTTATTCAAATCAAACGCCTTGGGGGGAGTATTTACAGTGAATCCAAGACAGACTGAGTGCTTTTATCTTCGACTATTGTTGGTTAATGTTACTGGCCCATTGTCATTTCAAGATATACGTAAAGTGAATGGGCAACAGTATACAACGTATAAAGATGCATGCCTTGCACTCGGCTTGCTGGAAGATGACAATCAGTGGGAATGTATGCTTGCTGAAGCAGCATTGAACTGTACAGCAATACAAATTCGTCTACTATTCGCTATAGTCTTGACTACATGTTTTCCAGCCCGAGCAGAGATATTGTGGGATAATCACAAAGATTCAATGACTGATGATATATTGCATCAACATCGTACACGGTGTAACGATCTAGCGATAACATTCAGCGACGATATGTACAATGAAGCATTGATTGCTATTGAGGATCTTTGCATTATCATTGCCAACTTACCACTCAGTCATTTCGGTATGAATTCGCCAAATCGAGGTGCAACTTGATTTAATGAACACTGAAATGAAATAGTACAGCTGAAAGTAAATATGCGCGTTAAAATGCTTCAAGATCCATCCGCTGAAACATTCTCAAAACAACTCTTAGATATCGGCGATGGAAAGTCACTATAGATGAAACTGGATACATAAAATTAGCGACTGATTTCTGCACAATCATTGATTCGCAAGATGCTCTCATTGAACAAATATTTCCCGATGTACACACGAATTACATAAATCTCGAGTGGCTTGCAGAAAGAGCAATTTTAGCTGCAAAAAATGTGGACGTTGACATTTTGAATCTGAAGATACAACAGTTATTGCCAGGGGACTTGGTATCATATAAATCTATTGATACAGTTTGCGATGACACTGAAGCTGTAAATTTTCGAACAGAGTTTTTGAACTCACTGAATTTGCCAGGCATGCCACCACATAACTTACAATTGAAGGTTGGATCTCAGATTATTTTGCTTCGTAATTTGAACCCGCCACGGCTGTGCAACGGTACGCGATTAGTCATTAAAAAATTAACGAAAAACGTTATCGAAGGCACCATTTTAAATGGCAAGTTTCGAGGTGAAAATATATTAATACCACGAATACCTATTATACCCCCAGATGTGCCTATTCAATTTCCGATTAGATTGGCATTTGCAATGACTATTAATAAATCCCAAGGCCAAACAATGTCTGTTTGTGGCTTAGATTTGAGCACACCATGTTTTTCATACGGACAATTATACGTTGCATGCTCTCGAGTGGGTAAACCATCAAGTTTGTTTGTATTAGCTAAAGACGGGCTAACAAAAAATATTGTTCACGCTGTAGCATTAAGAGATTAATATTATATAATGAATTAATGATATAAATAATTATTACTTTTGATAAACTGAAAAAATTAATGTTTGGTGTTTTGTTATTTTTATATTCCCTCATCGCGTTCACAGAGCTCTATGCCTTTTTCACTCATATTCCACATCCTTATACACTTCCAATAAGTTAGTTTTTTTTTTTTCTACTAGAAATTCTCTAGAAATTATTTACATGGCAAAACAATGTTTGCCAGGTCAGCTAGTATATATATATAACATATATATATATATATATGTGTGATGATAGTATTATTGTGTGTGTGTGTGTGTGTGTGTGTACATATATAACATTTTTCCCCCGTAGAGTGTTTTACTGTTATTTTATTCTCTTTTAAGATGCTAAAATTTTAACAACACAAATTAAACAAGAATAAGACAAAATATATAAAAAAGTACTGATATTACTTCTTGCCTAATATATATAATGAAATAATGCAAGAAATATGATAATGTAAAATAAATTTTGAAAGTAAAGTTGAGTCACAAAACATCAACAGCTTACGCCTAGGAAATTTGCATACTAACGTAGCAAGAGGGAAGTTATTATAGATATCACGTGATTCTGACTCGACGTAGCCGCCTGTCTGTGAATTTAGTCTATTCGCTACTCCCAGCAGCCACGTTTCTATCTCGTGCACACCATTTGTTGTGCGTGCATCGTTGCATGGGTTATTATTATGATCATTTGCTAAATTAAAAAAAAAAAAGTATTAACAAATGTGAACAGATCATCATTTCAATGTTTGCAATGCAAATGTCATTGCTTAAATCAACACTTCTTAAATTGTGAGTGGTGACTCCAAATAGGGTTGCGAAAATTTGATTTAGATTCCTGAATTTAAAGAAACATTAGTCGCAATCTATTCATATATATAACTTAGTGTATTACTTTTCAAAAAAAATTATTTTGTAATCAAAAACCATTTTTGACTGACATCAACAATTTTAATAATTTGCCACATAAAGTCCGAGAGGAATTGATTGAGCTGTCGAACTACAAGTTTGAGCCAGTATTTGAATTTTCACAAAAATCCTTAACTAAATTCTGGATTGGAGTTACATATTTAGCTCAAATTCCCATATTTTCTGAAAAGCCATTCATCACCACATATTTAAGTGAAATTAATTTTCCAGCTTTAAAGCTTATTAAATCCAAATATCGCTCACGGCTGGAAAAAGTTGAAGACCTCCAGCAGTGTCAATTATTGCACCAAGGTTTGATCTTTTATGCAGCAAAAAAATAAAAATAAAACCATGCACATCCGTTTCCTTAAGACGTGATTTTCTTTCAGTAGTTTTTGTGTATTTGGAACAAATTCTAAAACTACTTCTTTTAATTTTTTTTTTTTTTTTTTTTTTTTTGTAAACGTGTGTTATTTAAATTATACATTTCATTACAGATATTATTATTTCAGTTATACATTTTGTTCAAAGATGTTTCAAAAAGATTTGTAAAATTAATTTTTATAAAAATAATATAAACAAAAGTATAATTGTTTTTAGTAAAATTATAAATAGTTCATTTTAATTCAACAAAAGAAGTTTTTGCTAAAAATTAAATAAACTAAAATTTAAATTAATTTATTTATTAAATGATAAATTAGATCAAAAACTTATTAAAATTTTGAGTATTTCATTTTATTTTAACAATTTTCTTATTAAAATTAAATAAATTAGAGTTTGAATTAATTAATTTATTAAATTTTAAAATATATTAGAAACTGAGCAACATAATTTTTTTTCATACATGGTTATGGATGGAAAGGAGTGAGGTCGTTCGAAATTTTAAAGCGGGGAACTGGGGTCCAGTCTACCGGTTATTTTGATTTCGTGAAAGTAATGTTAATCCTAAGGAATTTCTACTTTTATTCAAAAATTTTTATTATTTGATCTATTTGAATAAAACGCGTCTGAAAGAGAAAAAAATAACGAAGGCTTCTGCGGAATTACTTTCTTTCTCCAATTTTTAAAAATATTTAAAAATAAAAAAAAAAGACCAGAAAACTCACAAATGAATCATTAAAATAAGGGTAAAAATATTTTTAAAAATCGGAAGGGGAAAGTAATTCTGCAGAAGCCTTCGTGATTACTTTTTTTGTGTTATTAAATAGCTTAAACTTTTATATTTCTAATGATATGTCTCACTTGTTCTTCAAAAAACAAAAGTGTTGGAGTTTATCATTCTTTCTTAGAGCATTTCATAAATTGTTCAATTTGAAAGAACCTGACTAATGTAAGCAAACCTCTCTCGTGGTATGGCATCTCATTTAATGTGTTACATATATTATTATCTCTATTTATCTTTTCTAATTTTCTTACGATTGAAGAAATGATATCAATAAAGTTAATTACAATTGTTTTTTATAGTTTTCAACTATTTATATCGTTCTTTGCGAGATTCTTAAGCATTGGGGATAATAGCCTTTGTTGTTATTATTAAAAACTATCAAACATTTTAAAATATTTTTTCGTGCAACCTGTCTTGCACACTTAGATTGTACTTTATTTTCCTTAGCAAATGGTATTTTACTGGTATAAAAGAGTTAGTTAACTTACTTAGAATACAACGGAGTGACAGTATATTTAAAAACAGTAAAAGTGTTAGAAAGTCAACCATCAGTGATATTGAGACTGTTGGTGAATCGATTGAGTAAAAGTGCTATATTAAGCTATTCTTTCCTTCAGTATAATGCGTGTGATGAAAATGTAATGAATATGATGAAATGTACTGTGCCTAGAGCTCGCCAGGTGTAATTACTTGTCGATATATTTATACTCAGAAATTTGGTTTAGAATTTAGTTCAACATAGAAATTGTGTATAGTAAAAACCTGATAAAATATATTGCTTATAGGATTATGCATATGAACGTAATTATTTGGGCTTCTTCTTATACTGCTTTATTTATTTTTGCAAAGAGTGTTGGGGGGGGATAAAGAGGATGGTTTATTCGTCTTTTCCGTCAATGAAAAGGTATTTTTATGTAATTCTGATGCAAGGTCCTGACCTCAAAAGTTTTTGACCAGACTAATTAACCCTACAGTACACAGTGTAGCCATTTGGCAACACATATTCTTTCTGAAATACCAGCTCCAATAAATGTTTTCAAACGGAAACAACATACATGAAATAAGATAAAACTATCGATTTAAATTTTTAATTCTTAAAATTGCCGATAGATAGCTATAGCAGTAGAAGTTCTATTTTGAGAAATATGTTTGTTGCTTTCAAAATATAAGTTCGAATCAGAAACGTCTACTAAAATTACAAAATTCATCAAAATAGTTTTTTTTGTGTGTGTGTGTTAAAAAATTGGTTCTAAAAGAGCAATTATTTTTTTCAACATTTCTTGTGCATTTGGTTTCATTCGATTTTATAGTTAATTACACATTGGGTTAAGTTTATTGATAGCCATTTGGCAACGCAATGCAGGTATGATAAAAAAACAAACAATATATTTATAATTTCTACGCGGGGTGCAACATAGGCCTACCTTCTCGTTGGTGCTCCCCGGGCAACGTTCTCGTAAGGGCAAAGTGGTCTACAATTATCGTCAGTGTTTCTTGGCATGTCTTCCCTCTACCATTCTTGCCAAGCTTCGGAAGTGTTCTGCAATGCAACTCTGGTGGTTAATCACAACCAAAAAAGATGACGGGCCATGACAGCCTGGTAAGCATCTCCATCGCATTTGAATTCTTACGAACCCTGGTTGCACCTCTCAATAATTCGACAGATCCAATGAATAGAGACCACATGCGTCGATGTGCATTTCATTGCGACTCAGAAACAGCACTTTTCTGGCGTGCTAGAGAACTTTTGAGGCAATGACTTCGGTCACTTCTTTGATCTGTTCTAGTTTTTATTTTTGTATTTGCATTGCCATTGGGAAAAAATTTAAAAAAAAAAAACACACACACACACACAATTTCTATGCGTTGTACTCATAACTGTATAAGTGCATAATATGGTTGATTTTGCGATTTAGTAGAATTTTAAATTGCCTAATTTCTATTTATTATAATTTATAACAAACCTGAAAGATGGATGTAGTTTATTTTACTGACGTTGATGGAAAAAAGAAAATATTGATAGAAAATTTTTGGAATGCTTTGTCAAGAAGTAATGAAGAATATGATGATACTGATTTGGATCCCACGATAGACTCTAATATGATTTTTAAAAACTTAGATAATATTGATTGCTCGGATGATGATGTCCTTATGTAATAAACACAGGGAGGAGTTGATCCCTTAAATGGCTTGATTGGAAGGTACAAAGTAAGTATACGAAGTAAAAAGTGGTATTTTTGTACCTTTTATCATTTAGTTGATCTTACTGTTGTAAACGCTTGGTTATTATCCAGACGTGTAAATGAGCAAATTGGAAGCATAAGTATGGAAATGAAGATTGTTCAATTTAGAGTAGATTAGGCTGAACCCTTATGCTCTTATGGTCCAACTAAATCAACAAAACAAGGTGGTCCTACAAATGGAGAGGAGAAAAAGCCACCACCAAAAAGATCCTGTAACACGTCGGTTTGATAAAATTGACCATTGGCCCGTGCATATTGAGAACAAACAACGTTGCAAATTGTCATCATGCAAAAGTTTTTCTAGAATAAAATGCACCAAATGTGATGTTCCTCTAGGCTTGAATAAAAACAAATGTTTTAAAAATTATCTTTTAAAATAAATTTTAAAAATTACATGATTTTCTCTCTAATTTCTATGTAAAGCTGCATTACCTAATGTGCCTCTCTCTCTCTCTCTCTCTCTCTCTCTCTCTATATATATATATATATATATATATATATATATATAAACTAAACGAACTATTTAGATATAAAACTACTGAATTATACTGTTTCTATTTATGTAATAAAAATTGCCAGTATTTATAAATTCAAAGCTAGTTTTCATTCTAACCCACCCATTTAAATTATATTTAAAAGATTATGTAGTTTCTATGTACTTAAATCTCATATTCGTTTTTAATGTCTGTACAATAGTTAATAGTATATAAATATATGAAAGATTGGAACAAATAAATCCACATAATATATATATATATATATATATACATATACAATTAAGATGTTTATAAATAGGCACAAAACAAAATGTCAGTTGATGAATGTTGCTTCATGATGTAGCCAATTGGCACATTTTAGTTTTTTGCCAGAAAAATGTAGTAAAACATAAAGTTTATATTTTTAAATATTTTTTATTAACTAATACTGTTATTGAAATCAATTATATATATTTTTCCAGATGGATGTAAAAAAATCATACATTGTAGGGTTAAGATTAAGTACTATAACTTCAACTTTCTTTATCTCACAGAATAAACCATGAAACGTCAAATTATGAGGAGCACAAATACGAGTAAGAAAATTAGCATAATAAAACCAAAATAAGTTTTCTGAAATTATATATAAGGCAAAAAGTTTTATAAGAATTTCCTTCTTTCTCAATCAGAACTACCAACAACATCAAAAAGTAATAAAAAAATAATGTTATTCTATCCAAATCTGGCAATAAAAACGACAGCATTGATTGCAATGTGTCAGTTATTGAAGATAATCAGATGACATAATGCAAGCCATCGTTACTACCCTCAGGAGTTCTTGAAATAACTACTGGTTAAATTGAAAATGTATTAAACCTAGCTCAACGAAATACAGTAACAAACAAAGATAATGATTTCGGACTATGGCATGAATTTTCCAATGTTTACGTAACAAATTGGTTTTCTCGCGGACCAAATGACTGTCAACATCAATCTGGTCATTAGAAAAACCCCATCGCACTTTTGGTTCAACGTAACGACATTACACTGACAAAATATTTTTTGGACGATGAAAGCTACGAAAGAGAATGGCTACTTTACTTGCACTCTACGGGATATTCTATTCAATTTTGTGTGTAACTTGTGTGTCAACTTTTTGCCACAGAAAAATCAACAGTATTCTTAAAATCGAAAGGATTTAGTGACTGCAGGAATATCAAATTAATCGACAGCCACAAAAAATTTCTCTAGTCATAAGGATTTTCTGTTGACACATTTAACGAGCAGAAAGGTTTAGATTTCCAATAAAACCTAGACAAACAAATTCAAGAGATTGTTTATTGGGAACACATACTTCAACAGAAAGAGACCTTTGATATTCAAAGTACAAAGCGAAATTTGTTTTACTTCATAACGGTAATATTTTAGGGTTGCTGGAACTCGTTAGTCAATTTGATTCATTTTTTTAAAAACACACATAAGAAAATATGGAAATCTCGGAAAAGGGTAAATTTGGTAATAATCAAAACCCATTTGCGAAGAATTAATCTCTGTAAAGGCTCAAAAAGTTATTCGGGAAATTATAGCACAAATAAAAGATTCTGAATATTATAGTTCTACACCAGATTTGATGCACGCGGAACAGCTCAACATGATGGCACGATGTAGTCAATTCAAAAGTTTTATCTATCTATCTATATATATTTAACAAGCTAAATTTTCAACTCGTAAAATAATGTTGTTAAGGGATTCATCCAATCTTAATTCTTTTAAAAAAATTAATGAAATATTTAATAAATCAGTGGTTTGGGATAAATTAAAATCAGCTACTCGAATCTTTCAATTGAAGTAGCTTATTTATATCGAATTGATATGATTCTATATTTTATACCAAATAATGATCGAACATAAAAACTTAAAATATTTTATTTATCGCTGACCTGATCTCGAATATATTATCTATTTTAGCATTCTCATGATAAAGCATCGTGAATATTTCCTATCTGAAAACGTAAAAGTTTTAGGGAATTTATGAGACTTTTCCAATGAGTATCGGTTCAATGTTTTCGATGTGAGAATATTGAGGAATTCTCTTAATATAGCCCACCGAAAAGTCAATGTGGCAAAAAATGTGAATATAACTTTTACTCGTAAACCATATTTAAAAAAGTTCGCTGCCACCAAAGAAGATTTTACCATATCGTTATTTACAGACTGCCGCAAGATACAAAAAAAGGCTCTAGGGCTTAAAATTTTAGAAGGATATTTAAGTTTTAATTAATGATGAATAGGAATTAAATGATGTAAATAATTTTTAATTTCAAACGATGGAGTAAAAAAAAACAACAGCAGTAATATGTCCTATTTATGAAAGAAAAAGAAGTGTAGTTATAGAAAATATTAAATTAAATGGATCGTTGAGTTATGTGAAGAAATGGAATTACTTCATCAGGCAATCATTATCTTAATGAAGTAAGACATTGCTTTGCACTTAATATAACTGAATTAAGTTGCACAACATTAACTAAAATAGATATTAAGGAAAATGAAGGAGGTAAATCAGTTTGTTTATGACTACATAAAGCAAGTTCAGAGAAAATGAATGCAATTGAGGATATTATTAAATAGAGGAAGAAAACCAGTACAGTCTGGGACAAAATATCACCTTATACTAGCACCGTTTTATTACTGTGCGTTAAGAAAATATTAAACTATTTTCAATTTGAAAATTGTGAAATAAATAAAGGTATAAGTATAATTTAAGCAAAGGACATATACTAAAACATAATACACTCATGGACAAAAAAAAAAAAAAATAGCACACCAAGAAGGAGTCGTCAAAATGAAACGAAATTTTACATACGTAATGACTAATTTGATATAAGTAAATGATTAGAGAATCAAAGAAAAAGGATCATATATTTCAGAGAAAAAGGCAAAAGAACGGAGGATTTAATACCCTGTTGAACCCCTTATAGCGCGAATGCACGATGCGATCGGGCATGGAAGCATACAAGTTCTATATGATGTCTTGAGACATTTCGTTCCGTATTTGTTGTAACCGTGCCTCTAGTTCGTTCAAACTCACGGGATGCGCTGCTCACCGTCCCAAATGATCCCAGATATGCTCGATTGGAGACAAATTTGGGGATCGGGCAGGCCAAGGAAGAGTAATAATAGTGCGGAGACAGTCTTGTGACACCCTTGCCGTGTGAGGCCGAGCATTGTCTTGTTGAAAAATGGCTCCTGGGAGCCGTTGCAAGAGGGGCAACACATGTGGTTGCAGGATGTCATGGACATACCGCTGGGCTGTCATGGTGCCACGGATCAATACTAGAGGTGACCGTGTATTGTAGGCGCCCCATACCATCACACCAGCTGTGGGAGCGGTGTGTCGCTGTAAAGCAAAGGCAGGATAGAAGCGTTCACCACGGTTTCTTCACAGTCGAACACGATTGTCATCACTGATGAGATTGAATCTGGATTCGTCGCTAAAGATGACCTGGTTCCATTCCACTGCAGTCCAGTTTCCTCGTGCGCGTCACCACTCCAAACGGAGGTGTCGATGGGTGGGCGTCAAGGGCAGCATACGTAACGGGCGCCGCGATCCCAAATGTCCTTCAGCCAGGCGCCTTCATATGGTTCGAGAAGACACAAGGCCCCCTAGTGAAGGTGCTACTTGTGCCTAAATGGCGGCCGATGAAGCAGTTGGCTGTACGCGTGCATTTCTTACGATGTGGCGGCCTTCTCGACGACTGGTCTGTCGAGGGCGTCCTGAGCCTGGTCTTCATGTAAATGACATCTCTCAGATCCACTGGTCCCAACACCTCCTCACAACACAATCAGAGCGGCCTAATTGACGAGCTACTCGCCTAGCTGACCACCCAGTTTCCATCATGCTGATGATTCTCCCCCTCTCAAACTGCGACAGCTGCTCATATTGTCTTAGAAAACGGCATAATGGTATATCTACCTCAGCTCTTCCTTTGTAAACGATTCAGCTCACTCAAACAAGCTTTGGTTACCTGTTTTATACTCCACGGAGAACGACGTTAAACGCCCTCTACCGGCTATACGTAATGCGCAATCACGCTGCATTTCTAATCATTTGCATATCTCCCCAACATGTACCTTCATGCCAAGTTTCGTTACGATCCCGCAATTATTTCTTGGTGCGCTAATTTTTTTTGTCCATGAGTGTATTTATTATACTTAGGTTCTAACAATTTTGAATAATATTATTAATGATTAGTTTACAAATTTATAAGAAATAAATGAAAAATCAGTGCTAACAAATTATAAGGCTTCTAGCCTAAAAAAAGTATAAATATTAATATGATATTGGTCCTCCATTTTCCCCGATAACTTCAAACACTCTGTTTTTCATTGAATTGACCAGAAGATTATCTTCAATTTCAGAAATATTGTGCCATTCTTTTACAGTAGCTACTTCCAGTTCATGGACTAATAAAAACTGTTTAGTATTAGCATAAATTTTGCTTCATAATGTATCCTAAAGGTTTTGCATGGAGTTCAAGTCTCTAATTTGACTTCCCCATGGCAAAACATTAACTTTTTTTTTTTTAAGCCATCTCTGAGGGGACTTAGATGTGCGGAAAAAAGCATTGTCCTGCAGAAATATTCAGTTAGCACTACCTAATAATGGCCAAAATGGTGTCAGATTATCATGTAGAATAACTTTATATTGTGCAGAGTTCATATGTTCCGAAATTCGCTGCGATTTGGACAATTCATCCCGCCGCTAGGCTCTCCCAAACCATTACTAAAACTTTTCCCATTTGTCTATTGAAACATTCTTCGGGTTCCTTCCTCAAGTCATGTCTTGAGTATTTGTAGCCATCGAGACAGTCAAAGTTAAATTTATTTTGACCAGAAAATATAATATGTTCCCACTTATTGTTCCACGGCATGATATTTTGAGCCCATTTTAGTCTTTCTTCTCAATGATGTTTATAAAAACTTCGGTGTTTTCTTTATTTTCATAAATCTTATACTAGTATTTGATTTGAAACTTTTTCCAACCGTTACATGTAAACTTTTTTTTTTTTTTTTTTTTTTTTGCTGAAACGTTTCGAAATTTTATCGAGTCGAAAGACATTTTTAGTTCATAATCGAAGAATTTGTCCGTTGTCTCGGACTGTCAAAATCCTTTTTCTTCTAGATCGTTTTAGAACGTTTCATTAACCTAGCTATTTCTCTTTCAGATTTATTAATATCCTTATAAAATAAAATCTTTTTCATTTTACCTTCAGATTACTCTTTACGCCCGTAGCATCTTCAAATAAATCGTGGATAACATAGTCAAAACCTACACCTTTGTTTCTAAGGTAATGCGATCCTGAAATACTAACTTGTGCGTTTTATATTGATTCTGATTTGATGTATAACATGCTAATTTCCTCAGGCGGTCTTATAATTTCTTAACAGACACCTTATTCAATTTTTAGAAAGAGGACTACATCTTAGTAAAATTTAGATTAATTTTTAAGGTTTCAATTAGAACAAAAAGTTTTACTCGACCAATTTCAAATTTTCATGCTTAAAATTTACGTATTATGTCTTCCGCAGAGATACAAAAACTCATTAGTGATCTTATAATATTTAAGGCACTGTAGAACAAAAAGAAATAACGTGTTTATTCCTCGACCCTCGTGTAGCCGCAGTAGCCAAATGGTCATGGTATCGGACTCGTGGCCGGTGGTTTTCGTAGAGTCGCAGGTTCGAGTCTTGATGCCACTAAAGATCCACCGTGTAGCCCGGGATGATGCACGTCAAATATGTGGGGGTCCAAAGTCTTACCGAGGGCGAGGCGTGGAAGTTAGAAGAGGGGGTACCGGCTTAGGTGTCATCCTCGTCACTTGACCGAAGTTCAAAATTACGAGTTCCGTCGCCAATAGCCCTCGTGTTTCTTCTAGTGCGACATTAATAAAACCAAACCTCGACCCAGCAAGCTTTTTAAAAAGCGCAATGCATGAAATGAATATCATAAAATATAGCTAAGAACCATCCCGATTAAAACAGCGCTCAAACAAAGCAAGCCGCATTAAAATCAGCTCATTTGCTTAGAAGCTACGATCCCACAAACAGAGGCTTCAAATTCATAATACCCTTCTTATAGGATTGGGGTTGAAAACTGCTGAATTTGAGTATCACAGACTAAAGTTTTCAAAAATATATGTAGAAATACAGAACATTTAGCTTGAAAACAGCAATGATAACATTAAAAAACAGTATATTTCGCCCAAAAATTGCCTTTATTTTGGACAAGGAAACTTTTGAATTGAATTTGAGAGTCAAAGACTAAACTTTGGAACAAACAAAAGAAAATAATGTCAATGTCTCATTACTGTTTTCTTAAGATTTATCCAGGAACTTGTCTTTTTTGGGAACTGTTCGTTTCAGTCTTGACAGATTTGCAAGCCTCTTGAATGGGGATGTGTGAGGCTTTCGAATGCTGAAGCTAAATTCATTTACCCTGTGCCATCAAATGCAAGTTCATTCAACATCAGCCCCGTAACTAGCGCGCCCTCTAGAGATCAACTTCGTTAGAAGGAAGAAGTAGGTAAGATCCCAAGAGATTCACTGCTATGAAAATCGCACCAAACTGTGAAACTTATTATATGTAAGTATTCGTTGCTGTTAATAACTTTAAGATGTCGAATTATTAAATTTACATTAAGGAACAACAATCCATTTTTGACAGTTCTTGGATTAATATAAAAAACTCACACTCGGCAAATTACCACCAAATGTTAGAGATAAGGCAGTGTATTTGAGTACGAACAATGCGAGGCTGCTTTTGCAAAATGAACTGTTAATTTTATGTATACAAAGAAATTCTGTAGTTCACGATTATAAAAGGAATAAAAATGTCGAATTCAAGTAAATAATTTTAAAACATTATTGATAATAATTCCTAAACATGGATAATATAATTTATATGCACATCGCAAATGATACCAATTTATATTTAGTGCTTATTAGCTTTAGCGTATTACATAATTACAAGTTTGTGGAGTGTTTGTAATGCTAATTGTATTTACTCCATCTCTTTAAATATTTGGACATTATGATTAAAAGTATAAAATTTTTCATAATTTTTTTATTTTAGAACATCATTAGGATTATTAACAATTATGACCACAGAAATAAAACTTCAAAAAAATAAGTTCTATGACGATAAATGAAATACAGAAATAGAAAATTTCACTACTGGCTTTCGCTGAGAAAATTTCTATTACAAGAAAAGGCAAAAGGGGCAGTATAGTTGTTAGGTAAAAAGTACACTATTTTATTTTCCTTATTTATTTTGTGGAGGTGATATGAAACAAACAAAAAATTGTTTTATGAACACAATATAAACTTATTGTTACTAAAATTCAATCGTGTTGGAGTCTATACAATAGAAATCAAGTCTAACATGGAAAATAATGACAAATGATACTTTATTCGCAAATTTTTAGGACAGAACGAAACACAAGTAGCAAAACTTGGATAATTAGCGGCAAAATCAAGAAACACGGCACTTGTACTGATAAGAGACACAGATACAAAGCAGCACTCTTGTAATCACCACAGTAATACTTCGTTCGGACTCCGACAGTTTCAATACATACAGGTAGCTTCTCCAAAATTCACTCGGCCATGCTACCGACAGTTCTTTGGCAGATTCACTAAGCCAATGCCGACCGCTTCCAGTCGATTTCCAGATCGATTCCCCGTCGACTTCATATCTTTCCCCTTTTTGTCACTCCGGCCAGGCCACTCTGTCCAGGAAAAATTCATGAAAAGCCCTAAAGTTTCGATCAAATTGAGCTTTTACTTCGATACCAGCACTTTCGGGAACGTTCGTTTTGTCACCAAACCACCAAATTCGTCGCCAAGTTGAAGAGATCATTGCTTAAGATTTCTTTTGTATTCAACGAAATTTCTGTAAATGTCCTTTATAAGAGGAATGTTGCAGGGAAGCGCCATCTCAAGTTCGTATCAATATAACATAAACTAAACATCAGCATAATTTCTAAAAATATTAATAAAGAGAAAACTAAAAATATTAAACGTCTATATATATATATATATATATATATATATATATAGTTAAAATGCTGTTTCATTGTCACTTTTGGGAATTTTTGATATTAAACAAAAACTTAGATGCCTACACAATTTCAATTACCGAAGATAACAAAAAGGTTAAAACTGTAAAATTTTATCCTAGATAATTGATTATGTGTCAATTTGAAATTATTTTATGTGGATATGACGAGAAGGATGATCTATAAATCTAAGTATGCTTAGGAGATTGGTGAATTTTGCATCTAAATTAGACTCAGATTTTAGAAATCATATTGAAACCATTATAGGCTTTAAAGGTACTTCTAAGATTATTCAGAATGAGATACTCGACTGTCTATTTGAAATGTACCAAATTAAAATTTAAAAAAAAAAAAAAGAAAAAGAAGAAGAAAAATTTGAAGCGTCATTTGTAGTTGTCACGGTAAAAAAAATTTCAGAGCTCACTCAAACGGTTATTGCATATCAGTACTTATTAAATGAAGAAATATTTGAAATAATTTTGAGACTCTTTATTCCAAATGTATTTCAGAAAAAAAAAAAAAAATTCGTATAACCATGAAATTGGAGGTAAGAAATTCTTGAATTTCGTGAAACGTTTACTGCAGCAGGATTATCCGAATGTATTCTAGAAGAATTAAATGTTACTCTTGATGGCAATAAACAAAAATTAACAGCTCAGACATTTGATGTACGCATGCTATAAAGGATAAAAAAAAAAAAAAAAAAAAGAGTGTTCAAGTAAAAATTAAAGAATTTGATAATAATGCACATTTCATTCATGCTCCTGAACTTATTATAATGAATAATTCGAAATAAAAACCAACGTTTTTATATGGTGGCAAAGTTTATTAAAATATTAGTTAAAACTGGTCGCAAATATCTAAAAATTGCATTGTTAGGCAAGTAAGAACGGTTCCCAAAATTTCAGAGCTCTAGCTTGATGGGAAGTTGGTTAAATTAACAATAGACAATTTGATGACACACTGATACACATACATACAGACACACACCAAGTGAAATACATAACAACGTTAAAACTAACTAAAATTAATTAATCCGGTAAATTAAATGGTTGGAATACAGTTTAGTCAAACCACTCTTGGAGACAGGAATTATTTGGCGGTATTTTGCCAAATGTTGCTAAATTGGTCCGCGAAGCGGACTTAACATTCAGCCAAAAAAAAAAAAAAAAAAATTTCGCCAAGTTTGGCAATTATTCAAATTGCGCTAAGTGATTGGGCTAAACTGCATTATTTAAAAAAATATGAGTTAAAACTTGTCGCAAACGTCTAAATATTGCCTTGTTAGGCGAGTATGAACGATTCCCAAAATTTCAAAGCTCTAGCTTGATGGGAAGTTGGTTAAATTAACGATCGAAAATTTGATGACACACACACACTCACTCACACACACACACACACACCAAGTGAAATTCAGAAAAACGTTGTAAAAAAGCAGCAAGCATTTCACGATACGCGAGAATTTTTTTCTCCAGTTTTATGGTTACACGAATATTTTTTTCGAGATCACCACAACATGTGCCGATTCTTCATAAGTATAAGGACATCACCCTTCAGCACCTATCTATGACTATATAATGGAGCTTTAACATATGCACTAACAACAAAGTTTGCAAAAATTTGAAACCGATAAAAAGATGTTTTTCTGAAATTCAATCAATATCTAATGTAAATTTAACTATTACAGAAGCCACAGGGATTTTACACTTTATGAGTAAGGAAAACTTAATGCTCTAGTTTAAGCTTTTTCACCAGATAATAAATCAATTAATTTACAGTCAATTGTAATCTTATAAATATGATATATTCAAAGTACATGAATATATAACAATTTTCAATAACTGCTGTTTTGGAAATCAGAATTTCAATTTCATTTTTCAGAATTTTTCGAGAATCCTTCAAAGGGTGTCACTGCTAAATCAAAAGAAGTATGTGGTGATAGGTGTTCATAAAGAGGAAAGGTATTCTTTCACTAAATATTTAGTAGCCACTAAATAGTTTAATAAGAATAAATTTACTAATTTTAAAAGTAAATCAGTATTCTACAGTAGACCTGGCTTGTATGGTTATTGTAAATTATAACAGAAAATGATTCAGATTGTGTTTTATTGAAATTACTACAGTTACAAATATTCTCTTGACAATTTCTATGACTACATGAGAGCCTGAAAGCTGTTTTTCAACATAAATGGATTTTTTTGAAAAAAACACACGCGTCTAAGAACTATCAATAAGGATAGGTTAAATGCACTTGCAATGATTTCAACTGGAAAACAATTTCTCAACATTTTCACTCAGACATCAACGAAAATGTTATTGATCTTTTCGCTAGAAATTAAACAAGGATTTATTTTAAAGTAATTTTGTGGATGCTTTTCGAGAATTTCGATATTGTTGCATAGTTTGCGAACAGTTCCGCGATAACTGATTCGACGTTGCGAATATTTCTGTAAGCTGAGTGAAGAATGCGAAATAATTGTTGATTTTTACCTTCTGCTTAAACTGAGTAAATATATTTGTATCTCATTATTAAATCTCGCCTTCTATCAATTATTCTTGCGATTTTTTCAATAAAATAAATATTATATTTCAATTCTATTACTATGTTCATCTTTACCTTAACCAAATAAATAGTTTGAAGACTTTATCATGGCCCCTGCTTCTGAACAAATTTCAGTAATAAAAAAGGTAATATACTGATAAAAGAAGATTATTCAATACAAAATGAGTAAAGAACCTTTTTTTTTATTGAGTGGAACAGTGAGGCATTCTGTTTAATTTGTCTTGATCTTATACCCATTTTTATAAAGCAAAACTTGAGAAGGCATCATACGCAAAAATATGCTCCCAAAATCGACGTTTATCATTAAATGTGTCGTAAAAACAAATAAATAAATAAAGGTTTTATATCTAAATTAAAGTTTTTTAAAAACCATTTTACAATTCAGACAGAATTCTTTTGTGAAGGAGGCTAGTTAGATAGTTGCAAATTTACTCGCCAAAAAATTAAAACCATTTTCAGATGCTGAGTTCGTAAAGAAATGTATAAAAAACGTGGCAGATATACTTCTCCTTGATTAGAAAAACGACAATTATGAAATCTGTTTGTCTCATCGAACTACAACCAGGAGAACTAACAAACTTAGAAAATCTATCGAAAAGGATTTTAAAAAGTAAAGCTTGTAGTTTTAATTATTATTTTTTTGACAATGGATAAGTGCACTGGTGCTACTGATAAGGCTTAGTTTGTCATTTTTTTTATTAAAAGTATTTAAAGGATATAATGTAATTAAAGAGAAAAAGCTTCTTTAGTACTATAAAAGTGCCAAGAAATTTGTGTGAAGAAGTTGAAAAATGTTAGCACAATTTCCATAGTCTCTTGCCAACATATATGCTGCAGTTACAGATAATGATTTAGCTATGATATGTAAAAAAAGAGGGGTTTGTAAAACTATTAGAAGACGATGTCACTGCTGTCGAAAACTCTCTTTTGATGAAATACCATTGCATAATACACCAAGAAAATTTATGTGAAAAAGCTTAAAAATTGAACCATGTTATGAAAATCGTCGTCAAGACTGAAATTTATAAGGGCCCCAGGGATTGAATCATCGCCAGTTTCAAGAATTTCTTAAATGTTTGGATGATAAGTAAGGCGATATCATATACTTTACAGAGATGAGGTGACTTTGTCGAGGCCAATTATTGAAAAGATTTTATGAAATACTCAATAAAATATAATCGTTTATGACGTCGAAAGCAAAATATTTGCTAGAACTTGATGATGCAAAATAGCTTATAGTCTTTCCATTTTTGGAAGATTTTACTGCTTATTTAAATGACTTACGCATGAATCTTAAAAGTAAAAACCAGTTTCTCTGTACAATGTTTCAAACAATAAACACATCTAAATGATGTTGTGGCAAATCCAAAAGAATACAAACTTTTTTTTGCATTTTAACAAAGTGGCCGAGCATAATTCTAAAATTGGGGGAAATACGCAGCTCTACTTTGCGATTTGATAAAAGAGTTTGAAAATATGTTTCAAGATTTTCAAAAAAAAATATCAAATTTTTATTTATTTATTATTAAGATTCCATTTACTGTCGATAGAAGTATACTGGCAACAAATGTTTAAATGGAATGTATAGAGTTGCAATCTGACATCCAACTTAAAAAAAAAAACGGTAGAAAGTCTTTTTTTTTTTTTTACTTTTATAAATCGTACCTGTCCAAAGAAAAATTTTCCCTCTTAGCGTAATCATTCGTTATTCATGCCGTTGTTCGGAAGAACTTATATTAGTGAGCAACTACTTTCAAAAGCGAAGCACGCTAGCAGTAAAATTAGAACCAGAACATCGGATGAAAACCTGAAGAACTCCCTGAGAATTTTAACCACTTCAATCAAATCAGATATTGATGCATTTGTTTCGAAAATTCAATATCAAATATCACATTAATTTTTATTTTTAGCTACTTTACAAAATTTATAATGAAATTTATTTTACTTCATTTCAAAATTTATAATGAATTGTTATATGTTTAAAACAATGTAAAACTGTAAACTCTCTTATTATTATATTAACTGTATATTGATTGTTCGAGCAGCAGAGGCACCCTCCAGCAATATTGAAAAACAATGTGGAACACTTCTAAAAAGGGCAATGAATGAAGGAGTAACAAATGTCTCAAAACTCTTTTCCTTTATTTTCTATAAGTATTTTGGAATTAAAATGTTTAATTGTTGTCCGTGTGTAACTCATCTAAAGTAATAAAATACTGTCACACTAACGAATATGTTTTACTGAACCTAAAACGACGCCTAACCATAACTAACATTAAAGTGAAAGCCCAACGGCTCCTACAAAACAACCATCTCCGTTATCGTACAGTTTTTTTTAAAAAAAAAAAAAAAAAAATCCCATGGCCTTTGCTCAAACCCTTTTTTCCAGCTGTTTCAAGGATCACATCCATCGATAGAAAATTCATCAGAGTTTGTAAATTCCTCACCGAAGGGATGACTCAGGTACGAGTTTTCTTATTATTTGAGGAGTTGAAATATTAGGAAAACTCATACCTGAGTATTCTTATTACTTGTAGAGCTGGAAAAAAATTTGAACTGCATACCTTCACAATCAGTTTGACTAAAAGAAAGGGGGAAATTCTTGTTCAAATGGTTAAAATGTTTTCTTCTTGTTTGAAACAATTTATATTGAAAACTGTGTGATAATTTATTCATGTTTCTTTTGATTTCAATTTCATAGTGCCTTGGTATGATTTTAGAAGTTACTGTTAAGATCAAGTGTAGTAAGTATTTGATTGAGTGTGAAGTTGTGTTCATCTGGTTTTTTCATACTGAGTACAACATATTTTGTGTGAACAATAATTTTGCATTAGTTTGTTCTATGTGAAAGTTCTTGAAACAGCATTCTATTTTAAAGTATCAATTAAGTCGGTAAACTTTGTGATATGTAATTAATAACTATTGCTTGTATATTCTGTTAATGAAATTAATCACAATCATTGTAAATATAATTCAAAACACCAAGTGCATGTTCAACTTTCTCTCAGAAGTCACGAATTGAGTCACCGATCTAATTTTAACTTCTTTTTTCGGTATATAACACATCGATCAATAACTCCCGAGTCTAAAATTGAAAACAACATTTTTTTTGCAAATTTTTTTTTTATTCATCAACATAACACCTTTTGTTAATCACCTTTTAGGGTGATACAATCGTTCCAATGCTTTTCCAAATTTTTTTTTTTTTTTTTGCCCCCCCAAAAAAGGTTTTTTTTTTTTTTTTTTTTTTTTTTCCGCAAGAAATCTTTTTTGTTGCGAGTAAATAGCGATAAACAGCTTTCTGAATCATCGACTCGTTGCTGTTTTTGTTCCATCGAAAGCAATCGTGGCACCCACTTGGAAAAAACCTTTTTCACTTCACTTCAAAAAACCTTTTTCCTGGTCCGATCGACTTAAAATTTTGACACGTTTCAAGCAAAGGTTAGTACTCTAGAAAGACCTGGTTACTGGTTTACTACGAGCGCCATCTCTGGGTTAGTCTCGGGAGTTATTGATCGATGTGTTATATATATATATATATATATATATATATATATATATATATATGAAACACCAAAATAAGAAATATTGCTTATTTTGGTATTTCAGTGTTATAATATGTAGATTTTTATATCAAACTGAATTATAAACTTAAAATAATAATTATTTGAGATGATATTGCTGAACTGTTTCTGTTTAGAATCGAAGAAGAATAGTATTCATGTGTGAATCATTTCATAGAAATTCACATAAATTTATAGTGTTACATGTTATTAGAAAAGTTAAGAGAGTATACCTCTTACTCTCTTGCTATTTTTATTTGTTTCTTTCTCTTTAAGATTTCAATTATCTGTGTAAATTTTAAGACACGTTGATCTTTTTATGGAATATATATATATATATATATATATATATTCATATAAATTAATAATTAAGTGATTAGAAAAAATAAAATTTTAAGTGAAATAAAACCATGTATCTAAAAACAAATTGGCTGTAACAATGTCGCTATTGAGAATGGAAAAGAAAACTGATCGGCTAATTTTAGCCCATGAAATAGGCTTAAAGTTGTCCAATGATTCATGTATCTTGGACACAAAAGATCCCACGATAAGTTCTGATTAATATAATGAAGAATATTGCACGGGCTATTTTTAAAATATTATTGAGGATAGAATAAAACAAAAAAAGGATACAAAAGAATAACTAGGGAGAAAGACGAATAACACGCATTCGGATTGGAAAAAGTTAGATTGAAAATTGAAATACATAAAACATCTACTATTAACAATGATATTTTCAGTAGCTAACAAAACTTCCATATTAAGAAATTAATTTCCGTTTTTCAATCCGTTAGAAAACGACATGTCCTGTTCCTAAATTGGTTTCGGATACCGATCAAATTTTTAAAAATCGAAAATGAACATTAGGTAGCTTAGCTAATTGGAGTGCTTTCTGATAACTGACACAGCTCATTGCTTGAGAACCTGAATAGAAAACTGAGGACTTCGATCATATTAAAAAAAAAAGCCGCTTGAAATATTCAAGTTGAGCGCAGAGAAATTACGACACCTCTTTGCCACCCCCAAGAAAACATCCGAAAAGCATGGAAAGATTTCCACTTGGGGATTCGAAAACCTACTTTAAGAGCTGGTTGGAAAACTATCCATCCACGACTTTGATGGAATAAAATAATTATTGATATTCGAGCAAACGAAGAAATTGTTCCCTCCAGAAGTCAAAAAGCACTTCTCAGATGTATAGCCTAACTAGATCACCCCTAATGATCTTATACAAAAACTGGATACGTTCGAAAGTCTACGAACAATTAAAAAAATTGCACATATGTCCAGCGCAGATACTAACCAAAAGTTTCATCCGGAACAAAGGGTATAACAAGGATCTAGTAACTAGGTAATCAGTCCTTCGCCCAATGAAACGATGACGCAACTTGAAATAAAATATAATTGAAACCTTATATCTGGAATTCCCAATCACAGAAGGAGTAAGATCTTGGAGTTTCCAGTTAAAGTAGGCTAGACCCCCGGTGTAATGACAGAGTTCGAAGAAGTACATTTGGACTTGATGAGGTCAGACTAACCCTTACTATCCAGTAACGGCTGCGGATCTCCAAGAGTCATCAAGTTTAAATTCCCCACTTGCAATCCAATAGTGCAGAGAGATGACGTCCTGTCATCCAGTGTGAATCACGTGAATTTCTACAGTTCTTCTGAGGAATGTCACCCATCAAGAATCATGGAAATTTCTATTTGCAACTCTCAGGCAGCAGTATGTGTTGACACCGGAGCTACACATACTGTGGCAGGAGAGAAACTCTACTATCTTCTCAGAAAACATAGCCTGACCTTTGAGCACAGAATAATAGTCATGGCTTTTAACAGTTTAGTTTAGTTTTTATTAACGTCGCACCAGAAGCAACACGAGGGCTATTGGCGAAGGACCTCGTAATTTTGAATCACGGTCAAGTGACGAGGACGACACCTGAGCTGGCATCCCCTCTCCTAACATCCACGCCACACCAACAGGAGGATTTTGGGTCCCGACAGATTTAACATGCATCAGTCCCGGCTACACGGCAGGTCTTTGCAGCCAAGGATCGAACCCGCGACGGTCACGAATCCGAAACCATGACCACTAGGCTACCGAGGCCACTATAATTGTCATGGCAATGGCCAATAGACGTATTCGAAAAACAGAAATGCTCACAACAATTGTGGATATAAACTTTCCAAGAAAGGTTATTCCTGCTGAAATTATTGTTCTAAAGAACACGAGAAGAAACTGGTGTTTCTTCGGTGCTTATTTTGTGAGAGCAGCAGAGATCATCCTAGATCTCCAGCAGAGAAAATTGTACTTTTCTCAATCCTTTCTGAACCGATACAATTTCATCGAAACACCAATAAATATCAATGCGTTACTAGCGGTATAAACTGAGTCACATCATGGTATATTTTAAGAAAATAAAAGTACACACTTCCCTTCTCAACTAAAACAAGAACTAAATTCCATCCAGGAAAAGTTCAAGATATGTTCCCAACCAGGGGGGTAACTAAAACTTCTTATCGAAAGATCGAATTATTCCAGTGGTCGCACCACCTGATAAGATAAATCATATAACGACTAGATGCCAAAACTTTTCCTCATACAATAAAACGTAGAAGGATGACTGATCTCAAAACAACAATAACAACTCTATTCGAAGTGATGTAATTTCCAGAGAGACAGGAATTGTTGATAAACTGCTATGCTCAAACGGTTTCATACAATATCGTGAAAGAAATACTCTCCTCTTTCTCACACACTCACGCTTTTTCTATTGCAGTCAATATTCTGGTAATATTGAACATTTAAAATTTGGTGATGCTGTTGAATTTGAAATGACATGTGATAAACAAGTTGGAAAACCAATTGCAAAATCTGTTTGTAAAATTATTCCCGAAGTAAGGGAAGTGAAGAGTGAAAAAAAAGTTTCTCCCTCAAATAAAGTTTAGATACCTCCAATGAGTCTTATTAAGGATAGGGAGAATTCGAGGTTCAGGTCAATTCAGGTCAGGCCCATACTTGAACCTCACTCAAAAATCGCTCACTTCCTATGTTATTGCAAGTCTCGACAAACCCCGAAGGATCAGATGGCTACTTACAATATATCTGCACTTACACCCATCAGAAATACTATACCTTATACAAGAACCTTTATGTGCTTCAAAATTGCTGGAAAACGAAACAGCCTTCTGCTAGAACTAACCCTACAAAAGCCCCAAAGTCTTCCTGTTTTTTCTACTTGCCAGGATGTCGTAGGATCCAGGAAGAGGGAGTTGTAACCACCCTTGTTACCCCCTCCCCCAGATTCAAACAGCATAGGCTTCCCTTAGCGACCAAGGCCACAGTGGAGGTTAAAGATTCAAAGAATAAACATATAGTGACTCTCCGTCCCTTTATTTCCTATATATATTTTGGAATTATATGTGTAATTGTCCGTGTACAACTTATACCGCAATAAAATGCTGTTACACTAACGAATACCTTTTACTGATCCTAAAAAGACTCCACGCCATAATCGACATTAAAACAGAAGACCTATGGTCTCCTACATATCTAATTTTATGGTGCAGTCTTTATAGTACAAAAATCATAAATGATTAAGTTTCTATTTCTTAAATAGCTCAACTATGCGTATTCTACGGGTTTTTTCCCCCTTATGAACTGTTATTAGTGTCTAAGAGTTAGATTTATTTTGCAAGGTCCCAAACAACTCATCTTCGTCCAGTGTGGACCAGGGAAGCAAAAAAGTTGGACACTCTTGTTGTAAAGGGACCGTCACGCATGAAATCCTGAAAAACATTGAGATTCATTGATGTCATGGATCAGTAACGTGGCACCGTTTCGTAATTTTTATACGCCTTTACCAGAGTATACTTTCTATTGATATAACTGCCAACACTTTACAACATTTTTCAAATATTTAATCATTTAATAACAATCAAATTTTTCTTAATGAATAACTTAATATGCTGCCATATTCTGAGCTGCTAAAATTTAGCTGTCCCTATTCATACATATCGTTTTTCCCTAAGAAGTCTTTCATTTGTTTTTATAGCATAAGTAAAATATTATGAAACCAATTTTCGTTTATAATTACAACGTTTTTAAAACGTTTTTCTGAATTTCACTTGGTGTGTGTGTGTGTCATCAAATTTTCAATCATTAATTTAACCAACTTCCCATCAAGCTAGAGCTTTGAAATTTTGGGAATCGTTCGTACTCGCCTAACAATGCAATATTTAGACATTTGCGACAAGTTTTAGCTAATATTTTCTTTAATAATGTAGTTTAGCCCAACCACCTGTCGCGATTTCAAAAACTTCACTTGGTGATTTTTTTGGCTGAACGTTAAGTCCGTAAAACGGACCAGAGTAGCCACATTTGGCAAAATACCGCCAAATAATTCTTGTCGCCAAGGGTGGTTGGGTTAAACTGCATTCCACCATTTAATTTACCGGATGAATTAATTAATTTTAGTTTTAACGTTTTTATGTATTTCACTTGGTATTTGTATGTCGGTGTGTGTATCAGTGTGTCATCAAATTTTCTATCATTAATTTAACCAACTTCCCATCAAGCTAGAGCTCTGAAATGTTGGGAACCGTTCTTACTTGCCTAACAATGCTATATTTAGATATTTGCGACCAGTTTTAACCAATATTTCAATAATTTTTTAATAAACTTTGCCACAAAATAAAAACGTTGTTTTTAAAAACGTTGGTTTTTATCTCGAATTATTATGTATTTCACTTGATGTGTGTCTGTCTCTCTATGTGTGTATCAGTGTGTCATCAAATTTTCGATCGTTAATTTCACCAACTTCCCTTCAAGCTAGAACTCTGAAACTTAGGGAATCGTTCTTACTCGTCTAACAATGCAATATTTAGACATTTGCGACACGTTTTAACTAATATTTTAATAAAAAAAAATTTATAATAAACTTTTGCCAACATATAAAAATGGTGGCAAAGTAAAAAATTGTAAACTAAATAATGCATTGTTACTAAATAGTAAGCTAACTATTTAGTAACAATAAGCTAACTATTTTATAACAATAGTACTAAGTAGTACTCCCCTAACAATGCAATATTTAGACATTTGAGACAAGTTTTAACTAATATTTCAATAATTTTTTTCAAAATAAACTTTGCCACCATATATAAGCTTTGGTTTTTATCTCAAATTTTTATTAATTAACAAATTCAAATTATATAAGTTATAGTTGGAGTTTTCTCTATTGTATTTATACCTTTTTTGTTGCGTTTAAGATTTTATATTTTGTCTTCAATAATTGATTAAGTAATATTTTAAAGTAATTGCCTCAGAATCAATCAAAACTTGTCAAAAATACTTTTTAAAAAAATACAATTGCAAATTTAGGAAACAGACTAATAGCAGGTGGTTTCCACAGCATTCTCGATTGCAATAAATTAGTAAGAGAACTAATAATCCCAAATAAGAATTTAAAGTAACAAAATAATAATTTTAATAAAATTAATGCTTGCATTGATGAATACTTTTTTTTTTAAAATTCTAGTGCTTAAATTTTATATATATACTCTTATTAATCCTTTTTAAAGTTATTATATGCATGTAATTATTTTACATAAAATAAGTACATAGTTTTATATATATAAATATTTATTTTGCACGCATTTCAAAACAATTATTTTAGCTATGAAGTGCAGCAATGTGATTGAAAACTATGTAAGCTATTAATTTTTAAGCGATTGATTAATCTAATAATTATTTAATAAGCAATTAGATTTATAAAAAAAAACTAGATGACGATTAAATGAAATAAAATGCCCTTGATGATTTAAAAAAAAAATTGTGCCCTAATAATGATTTCTACGCACATTTTATACATTTGTCATTCAAAGGATCCAGTTATTATCAAGTGCGAATCTTCGCTATAAGAAGAGGAGTAGTCGCGTTGAAATTTGAAGATTATTTGATAACAGTCCTTTAACATGAATGTAGTTAAAATTGCTTGGTTCATCTTCTACCTCCACCTACTAAACTGCAGAGAATCATAAAATTTTTGAAGCATTCAACGATGAACAGAATTGATAATGATAAGGTAATGATGATGACAGCAATTTTGGAGTAGTTCAAATGAAAAGAACCACAAATGAACATCACTAACTGAATGATGCAGCTTTATTTTTATTTAAAAAAAAAACATTATTATAAAAATACTCAATACGCTTTTTCAATACTCAAAAATACATGCATTTATCCCTGCAGAAATGCTTTAAAATAAATGTAAAATGATTATAATTGTGTTAATCATCCTTCAACTTAATAAACTTAATAGTGTTAAATTTAATAAAAAAAAAACTTAATTGTATTAAATAACCCCTTGTTGAATATTTCTTAAGAAATCTTTAACATCTGTACATTATATTCAGCATAAAGCATTTTATCAAAATACATATATACAACTAAAATTAAAACGTTTTGAAATATTCAAAACGTTTCAGTTTTAAACTTTAAATTAATATCCCCGATTGAATTTCTTAAAAAAATAAATTACGTTGATGGAAAACATAACAACAAAAAAGGAAGAAAAATAATTGCTAGTCCCTGAAAAAAATACAAAAAGTATTAATTTCTTTATATCTGACCAATACATTATTTGTAACCGTTATTAAAGCTTAACTTCAAAGGACTTCATTCTTATATATTGCTATTTTAAAATTACTGATAAAAAGTTTTTAAAATAGTTATAGTGAAATGCTTTGTAATACTTAAAACTTTTCAGTCTTTATTGCATAAAAGCTATTTCATTTTAAAATTTCATGTGAATAATTGTTTAAATATTGGTCTGCACTAATACATAAACAGATGATTGAAATATTAAACTAAACAAAACTGTCATTTGATTGTACTTTTAATTTAAAATTAAAATAGAGATCGGACTTTTAAATAAACGACAATTATCTGCTGAAGACATAAACTGCAACGTGTTTTAATGTTGTAAAGGTCTACACTATAAGGCGGAAAAAATTACGTCTCTTGTATGAAAGAGTTGTATGATAACAATGAAAAATACCTAAATCTATCCTACTTGAAAATAATTAAACTTTTGTAATCAATGTATGAATAGTCGGAACTCCAGAACGTCGCACTGAGGGTTTGGATGATGTATAGAAGAAGAGGTACTTCATAACTTCCATTGGAAACTGATTCCGTCGGCTAACTTAATACTAATGACTCAAATAAGACTCTCAGCACAATATAGGTATATGTCATCGTTTGAGAGAGGATTGGCATTAAACCTAAAGGACACAAAGGGAGATCAAATTGAAAGACCCATCTACATTTGGGTAAGAGTCAGGCCTCCATTTAACGATCTTAGAAGGAATGGTTGAACTACGTTAGAATGTAATGTTAAAAAAGTAGCGGCCAATCTACAATAATCTCACAGCACTTGATTCGTCCTTATCAACGATCTGATGGGCATTAAACAAGGACACCAGCAGCCACACGGGTCATTAATAGGTGACTTAGAGAAACAGGATCTGGGCAGCCCCGTTGCCTAATTATCCTTTGCCTGTGAATACAGACAAGGGTGTTTGCAATAGTGTCGCGTGTTAACACCTGTATGTGCGTTCACTGTGTTATCTAGGTTGCAAAAACTTTTTGTGTTAGTTTGACGTTCCTAGTGTTACTGAGGTGAAGAGCGGTTGTTAATGTAAACCTATGTGTGAAGAGACCATAAGTAGGTGTTTTTAGTTGATTAAAGCAATTTTTTATGGTCCACTGTGCGTAATTTTAGTTGTGAAAATGAGAACTTAATTATACCTGTGGAATCGAATATAATAATTGAGACCATAACATTGTGAGTTTCAGTTCGTTTTATGTGGAACCTGAAAATTAATTGTTTTCCGTGACAAGTCTTGATCAGCGAAAACAAATGTTGTTGCGTCTGGCGCTGTTTTTCCAACCTGTGATTGAAGACTCCATTTCACGCAAGCGCGTGGAGTCTCTTACGTTAGCAATTAAGTATTTTTATTTTTCACGGCTGTATAAGTGAATGAACGAGGCTCCATTATTATAAAAAATGTAAATAGTTTTTCTTAGGTAATGGCAACAAACTATTGACTTTACATCTTCAGAATTAATTATTGCTATACTTACTCGTAGCTATATACAATGATCTCGTTTCTTACCAAAATTTTTAAATTTTCTGACTAATAACTTCAATCTTTAAAAATTCTTATTACACCATCAAATTCCCAAAGCTAATTATCCTTTTCTAATTACCATTATTTTTTAAAAATAACTTTAAAATAAAATCGGAGTTCTGGGCAAGTGAAGCCGAAGTTCAGCTCCAAAAGACTACAAGATATGGAGATTAAGAGCCGTGAGGCTCATGAGCTCCAAATAAGTTATCCAACATATCTTTAGAGCAACAAATCTGAAATAAATAGACTTTGCAAGAGAAATTTTAGGATTTGTGTATTTGTATGTAGTGTGCCGTGATATATAACATGCAAAAAAAAAAATTTCACTTTTGGATTAAGACTTGTTAGGATCCCGGCAGTGATTACAGACTGTCAGCTTTTTCTAAACTATTTTTCAGATAAGTAGTCTTTCGCTTACTCTGTAAGAGTTCATTGACTTGTGATAATTTTAATGAGTACTCATGAAAATATAAGTAAAAGTTAATTTATTTCTGGGTCAAATATGGAGATATCAGGGACAGCCGAGGAATATCTTATTATCGCCAACTATGGTTCGAGGTGCCTCAGGATTTCATTGATCTGACTCGATCATTGGAGAGTTATGAAAATCGGCAGGAGAATATATGCCAGCTCTGAGAATCAAACGATACATTAGATAGAAACTTAAATGAGGGCAAAAATTGAATTAACGTGTTATTGGTTAGAAGCGGTGGCGAATCTAGGAAAGAGAGTGGGGTATTATAAGGCTGCAATTCCCATCCAGAACTAAATCAGAAGTCTTGATTTTTTTTTTAAATCACTGCTTGATCTTAATCTCCTTTTTTATTACGAGTATAAAAAACGAGAGAGCAACATTGTTTTCTGACTGGATTTACTCGAAAATTTTCTCACTTTTATTGTCGTTCTACTGGTACTCGTTGTGCTGACGCGATCGAAAACATTTTTTCGGCTAGTTATTTCATTGTGTTTTTATTAAATTATAGAAAATATTATAGTGTTCGTTGTGTTTCTTATTGTCAGGTGAGTAAAGTCTGTAAAGTCAGAGTATTTTAATTTACATAAATCATAAGGTTTGATATTCGACAATTTTGGCACTTTGACGTTAGTGATTAATGTTTCGCCTAATTTCTTAATTTACGGATCAGAATACTCCTGAAAATAACACTTAGTGTAATAGAGAGCTATTTTATGAGAATTAGAGCAACATCGTGTTACTATAAACAAATCACTGTAATAAATTAATAATTTGAAATTATTAAATGGAAGCCGTTTGAAAATTTCCAAATCTCGTAGAGTGATACTTTAAGCGAAAAGTTCTTCAGAAAACTTTAGCATGTATGATTCAGAAAGTATCCCTGGCTGATGTACTCTAAAGTAGATGACCAGAATATTTCAAATATTGATTATTTTTTGCCATGTATTATGCTGGACACATATCTTCCACGCCTACGGTTATTTGGTGCAAGAATACACCAACAATTTTTGAAAATACACCAACTTGAGGCAAACACATGACAACAAACAAAAATCTGTGGATGTTTTACTGAATTAGAGTAAAAAAGGAAGTTGAGAGCGACTGAAGCCCATAGTTGAAACCCAGTGCAAACTAAAATTTGGCGCGGGTCATGAGCCAATGGATTTATATAATTTAGTCTCTAAGAATGAAGGAAATTTTTAGGATGTTTTGTCATTGTTTCTGGAGACAAATCCTTGGAAGATCATCTAAGAATCACAAATGCGCTTTTTACAACTTTTGTGATCCAAAAAGGAAATACTAGAAACCTGTGGATCTCTGATACAAACGAAAATTACAAAACAAATTCAAAAAGTCCAAATATTTGATCTTGATTGATCCGTAATCTTGTTTGATGAAACAATTGATGTTGCAACTATCGAGCAAATGTCTTTCTGCCTCAAGCATTTTTACCGGGGGCAGATGAAGATTTGTAAATATTTTTTTTGTGATTCGTTCCTATTGCTTCTACAACTCAATAAAATATTTCACATGCAATTTTAAAAACTTTGATAAATCTGTGTCTTGTATCAGATATTTTAGAGGACAAGGTTATGATTATGGCGTGTTAAAAGTGGAAAGTTTATAGGGATGCAAGGATATTTTGCTGAAAATCAGCCTCATGCAATTTAAGTGAATTGTGTATAACATTGCTTAAATATTATAATCTCAGATTATTGCCAAGACATCAGACAATGCTTTGGGACAATTGAAAAGAAGTATTCATTCCTTCCCAACCCAAAGAGTCAAGAAGTTTTATTAAAGATGACCGATGTATTTTGTACCGAATAAAAAAAATAAATTTAAAGAAATTATGCCCGCAAGATGGATGGAGAGGTAGGACACTATAATGATTTTCGTTGAACTCTTAGGTGCTGTATACGAAAGTATGGGGTGAAATTAGTCGTTGGACTGACCTTGACGCACCGATTAATGCCACTAGATTATTTATGACTTCTATTTTTATAAACGAATTTATAAAAAGCAACATCATGTATTTTATAAAGTAGATACGAAAAAAGATTCGGATTAAACTGTCACGGTAAAACATGTCCAAATGCTTCAAGATCAATTGTTGGACATAAAAAAAAAAATCAAACGATCATTTTGAAGCACTTATTTCTAATGCAAGAACAATGTGAGAAAAAATGAGTTCCAAAAACAAATAAACAAGTCGATCAGTTAAACGTAAATATCACTGAACCCGAATCGTATTATCGCATTTCTTTTTGGATATCATAGTTACAGAAATTCAGAATAGGTTTTTAGTTCATAAAGGTATTCTATCTTCCTTTTCCTGCTTGGTATTTAGCTCAAAAAACATCAACGATTTCGATATATTGGTCAAGTTCAATGAGGATGACTTTCTTAAAAATGATGCCTAACAAATGAATGATAATTTCAGGTCTTAATGTTGACTTAATTCTAACAAATGAACGATATTGTCTTGTATCAAAATGTTAAATAGATGTAAAAAAGAGATGTTTCCTAAGAAATACGAGCTTGTTAGAATAATTGCAGTAATTCCAGTGACAACAACTCCACAGAGAAGTTATACCTTAAGATTATTGAAGAAGTATTTGCAGAATTCAACGAGGTCAAATAGACTAACCTCTCAGGCATTTATGAATATGTATTAAAATATAGACATAAATGTTAATGAAGTACTCAAAAAATTAGGCCATAAGATACGTTGTACGAATATTTTCTTATAATTAGCTGTTCATTTTCTAACTTGTTTTGCTTAATGACAGTATATTTTAATGTAACATTTAATAAAATAAACGAAATTTGATATTATTTTCTGTATTTATATCATTATTGCCAGGCCTTTAAAATACAACTTAGATTTTTTTCTTCTTTCAGTTTGCCTAAATACCAGATACATGAATTTGTGATAACAGATTTTGTGAAAACATTTTCGTTTCCTCCGGTGAGATTTGGAGACGTCACGACGATACAAAATTTTCATGATATCACCGAGAAAAATCTACCAATATTGTTCCTATTCGAAATACTCATTCCGAATTATTCCCTACCTTCTAGATACACACACAGAGAATATCTTATTTGCAAACACATAAGTTAGCTAAGCGTTATTTGAGTACATACATTCGTTTTGTTCTACAAAGCATAAAAGAAAAAGAATCGGAGCTTTATTTTCTTGTATCAAAACCAGGCAGACAGCGGATAAATAAATAAAAATAAAAACACACAAATAAATAAAATTTATATAAAAAAATTTCCTTCTTTATGGAAAATTGTGTTCGCACACGTACATACCTATTCCACAGTGTTACGGAAATTTTGATGGTAGACGGATCAATTAAATTACCTACATAAATAAATTGATAAAATGTTACTTTCCCCTTACAATTTTTCAAACCCAAGAAAAACAAAACAACATTTTTTTTTTTTTTTTTTTTTGTAGATATGATGAATTTGTGTCGGAATCCTATTACCCTTCTTGTCTGTCATTTGAATTCAAGAGTTCGAGCACAGACAAAGTAATTAAAATAGTTAATTATAATATCCAAAATATAGTTTTTTTTTATCCTCTAATTTGAGGGATGCTCTCAAACAGTTTAATATCTCTATTCGCGAGCGCTAACAACTTCTATAACCTATCTAAGAATACACTTATTGGAATACAATGCGAGTATTCAGTTGCTCCGATGGCATTGAGTACTAATCTCACAAAATCCACTATACACGTCAGAAGACTTCTACGCACATCACATTAATACCGTAACTAACATTACCGTAACCTTATTGTTTATTTTAATTCTCTTTCGCTTTTATACGACGTGATTTGAACAATCCGCTCCAATTCTAAAGGTTACTTAATCTGTACTACGTTTCAATTTATTAGAAGGAAGCTAGGAACTTCAATTTAAAATCAGAAAGAAGTATCAGAAACAGTCAATGTTACCAATTGAATTTAACATATGACAGATTTTCTTGCTATATCGATTAATTAAAATCGTATCTATTTTATTTAGTTTCAAAATACAAATTTGTCGCCCATACGTTGGCAGTTTTCACACATATTTTTAAGAAATTATTTTTAATATCATAAATATTAATTCGTAATATTTTTTTTTTGATGTATCAAAAGTACTTATATTTGAAATGTAACCCTTTTAGGAAATGTAGACATAATATCTCAAATCAATCAAGTAAAATATCTTAATGTCTGAACTATATTTTATTTTTTAAAAAATGATTAGTGGAAAATTTTTTAATTCGAAAGCTCAGATAAAAAAAAAAGCGATAGATACATAGTGGAAAACTTACATAGTATCGTTTGAAAGAATTGTGAATGCTTAAAGAGAAAATCAAATAAAAAAAAAAAAAAAAAGATAAATCTGAAAATGTAAAATAAATATTAAATAAAATAAAAAAAAAAAAGAATTAATACCAATAAGAACAATACTGGCTATAGAATTTTTGATGTTATCTCGAAGTATGATTCAAAATTAAATGGAAATGAACTTTTAAAGCTTATTTTGATAAATTAACTGCAGATTTACCAGTTTTGAATGTTGAGCATGAACTCCTCAAGTGATTTGCACTGGAAAAGGAAGCAACTTTTTCTATATTTAGGAAATTCAACTAATTTGTATGTTCCTGTGAAAATATTAAATAGTGCCTATGTTGGAGAACTTTTCCTATCATATCTCTTGAACAAAGAACATACATAAACAGATATTTTATGAGGATTGAATTCTTTTTATCTCGTAAAAAAAAACAGAAGAAAAAGAAAGAAAACGCATGGCAAGTTAATAGCAGAAAAAACGCTTCTTCATTCAGCATCTTTAAAAAAAAAAAATTCTTTACTCAACTGTACCTTAAAAAATTATAGAATTAATTAAAATCTGAAAACATGCTGAGCTGAAAGTATGTTAAAAATTCAAAAAGCCTGTCAATTTTATTAATAATTTAAAGTTTTTAAATACACATTTATTTTATACGCGTTATAAGTTCAAGTAAATTTATCAAATTAAGTAGTGAAACAACATATATATGCAGGCTCGTTCCCTACGAGTATGCAGCGAATGTCCTGCACACAGGCGGAAAATTTAGGGGTTCCATATTAGGTCGGTACCCTGGGAAGTGGAAGTTGCCTTGTGCAAGGACAAATACATTAACCAGATTTTGTTTAACTTTAAAAATAATATTTATTTATTTTTAAACGTCAATGTTTTTGTTCTCGTTCTTTGTTTAGTTGTATGCAAATATCTCTTGTTTACTTTTGTCAAACATCAATAAATAATTTTTTGTACTCTTACTTTTATTTTATGTATTTTAAAATTATATAGGGGTTCACAAAAAGACCTGAATGCACGCGCTCACCCCCTCCCCGCAGAAATGGATTCTTTCTTATAAATAAACAGGAAATTACATATAATAAACTTATTTTCCTCATTATGAAAAATTAGTTTTCAAAACTTCAATATCAAGTTATGGTTCAATTTTCTGATTACGCTTCCATCCTTCAATCGTCAATGACTTCATTTAATGCTTATTACTTATTACCAATTACTTATTTAATGGTATATGTTGTCATGTGTTTTTTATTTAAATTTACCAAATATATGCATGCTTGACGATTTTGAGTACAACAGAAAATCTCCTATCTTTTGTACATAGGCTAAGTTGACAAGAAAAGACTTACTTGTTAATTACTTGTTTTTCTTAAAAATTAATTGAAATTGCTAAACGAGTAAGGCTATTTCATACTATTAACATGAAAAAAATCACAAGCCTAAATTATTTTAGAGTGTTTCAAGATTATAAAAATATTTAATAACTCTAATCAACAAAATACAAAATATTTTTAAAAAATTCTAGCGTAAAAGTGTTTTCATTATTAGTCAGTGATAAATTTGATATAATATTTCCCCAAAAAAATATTTTTTAAAAATGAAATAATTAAAAATAATCAACAATGATAAATCATAAATTTTTTTTAAATCTAAATAAATATTAAAATAAAAAAGTTCTTAGTTTTAAAATCGTAAAAGCTTTGAAATTTAAGATCAATAATTATTTCAAATGATTTATGAAACAATTATTTAACAAGAATAAATTAGTAAAATTTACAAAAAGAAACAAGTGCCGTCTACTTCAGTTTTTGTAACAGTCTTCATCTTGAAAAGAAATTTCCCCCTCATCATTCAGCAGAGAAACATATATATATTGGTTTCTCGCGAAATAAGAATGTCCATTCCTAAAAAAAGACACCCCCATTTTTTTTTCTTTCCGACAGCAGTGTACAAGATTTAAAAAAAAAAAAATCAAAGTTCTTATAGTCAATAGATGGCAGTAGTTTCCTGTAAAATGTTTCATTGAAGGGGAAAAAAACTCCTGAAGTAGAGTGGAATAAAAAGCTATTTAACGCGTTATCAACTGAGAATAATCGCTTGGATAGCAATCCTCTCCAACCAATCTCAAAGCCGAACGTACTTACCTATGGTGTCACGTGTTTTCTAAAGATGGACATTTTTTTTTTTCTTTCAGATATGGATTACGTCCATTTTCTGTAATATATTGGATTTTATGTATCAAAAAAAAAAAAACTTTGATGTAGATAATTTGAAGTCGGATATTGTTTAAGAAACATGAATACACGAAAATTACTTTATTTCTCGAAATCACCTCCTGCTATTAAAAAAGTGCAAGGAATCGTGACCTTCGCCATCTTGGAATCGATTGTATAAATATTTATCATTTCAGAGGTAAGATTAATTAATTTATCATATTGACGCTAGGTTCTTCGGAAACGTACTTTCCTCTGCCGAATTAGTTGTAAATAGTCAGATTTAAGTTTTTTAAGGAAATATTTTGTTTAGGTTATAATATTTTTTTAGGCTTATTCATAAAAATGTCTTCCGAGATTTGACACTCGTGTTGTGATCGAGTTGCGTAGAGCCAGTTGAATTACCTGTGATATATGATACTTGACCTTGATTGTTAGACTTGCGGTTGATTGATTTGAGATATGTCTGTGTTTATATTAATGTAGAAATTCTGAACTGAATTGAATTCAGACGTTAAAATTGATGACTGAGATAAATAATGCAATGAGAGTTCTATTTTTTTTATGCTTATCATGCTTGTTTTCACTTAAGCAGAATGACGTATGAAATGATATAAAGCTTGAATAATACATATATATATGACAACTATATTCCTTGTTTATTTTTTAACAAATATATTTGCAGTAACATTGTTTTGCTTTTGAAATTTAATTGCATAATAAGTTTAAAAAAAAAAAAACTACAAAATTATCGGCAAAGAAAAGTACAGTTAATCCACTAATTAATTATTTTTGAAAATAAAATGATATAATTTGCAAAGTTGTTTCCATTTTTTTTTTTTTTTTTTTTTTTTGCCATATTTTTCGATCTGCTGTTTGCAAAAATGAATATCATGTATTTTTATCCAAAAAGTTTTCAAAATTTTTTCTACAAAATAATAATTAACAGTAACATAATTAAATATGAGATAACTACATCTTGATTTTAAACACTTGGTTCTTAATTTGCCAAACTCATAATGGTACTTTAGTAATATTACTTGGGCCATTTACGGCCAACAAACTACTGCTAAATGGTGCAATTTAGCTATTAGATATGTTAGTAGTTACTTTTGAATATTAAGATTCTTTTCCATTGAAATTACTGAAACATGTTTGATGATTTTTCATGATTTGTGGAATATGCCTCAACTCCTATAATGGATGTGTATCATGTTTGCTGCGTTTTCTGAGTAGACTGTAGTAGTTAAGTGGTCATAGTCGCAAGCTCATGACCGGCGTTGTTTCTATCAAGTCATGGATTCAAGACCTGATTCCTTTAAAAACCTCAGAATAATAGGGCTAATACACATGATATCTGTCTAGATTCAAAAGCCTCATGTTGGTGGGGAGTCAATAGGATGGGACGCCTGTGTGCTCAGGTGTATGTCACTTGGCTGTGCTTTAAATTTATGATGCCCATCATCAATAGCCCTGTGTTGCCTCTAAGTGCAACATTGATAAACTTATTTTTCTGATTGTTGTATAGATATGAAAAATTTGTGTTGTAACTTTTGGTTCTTCCCTGTTATAGCAACGTCCGTCAAATTACACTTGCGTTCAGGTTGTCCCCAAATTTTCGAAGCCTACCTGGCTATACAAACCTGCCTTGGCAATAGTTCTTAGTCACTTGGCAACTCATCATCGGGCACCACTTTAACAGGGAAGTACCAAAATTGCTTAAAAGCCCAAACAAATAGATTGATATAGAGTGACGGTTTACTTCAATAAAATTTCTCAAAATATCAAGATTAAAAAATTTATTAAATGTTTTATTTATTGAATGTACATTATACATAATTTGCTCTTGCAACCGTTAGATTGCAAGTCTTCAACAGAACTTAGATGATTTTTGTAACTCAAAAATTCTATGTAAAGATTTTCAGATTCAAAGCTTTTGTATTTTTTTTAACCCAAAATTATCTTTGGAAATCTATTTCAAATTCTAAGCCTTTGTAGCATATTATTAATTCAAATTGTTTGTAAGTTTTAATTAGATTTCAATAAATCAATCTTTGAAAAACATATTACATTTAATTTTATGTAATATTGTATTTTGCATTAAGATGAATTTTCAGAAAACTTGATTAATAAAAAATTTTGCTAATTAATTCTTTGTCAATTTATAGCAGTTAATACATGTCCTTATTTATTCAAAAAATTTTTTTTTGATGTCCTGAAGTTTGAAATAATTGTGGCTAATGAAACATTGGATGCAGTATTCTGTTTGCATTTCAAAATCTAGATCACATTCAGGAATTACATCATATAAGAAAACAGTGTTACAAATTCAATGCTAGAAACTTATCTGTGACCTACTTCATTATCAAATTATAAAATTTGTATTAAAATGATCAGTTTCAGTATACTGCCATAAGCATACAATATGGAAATGATACTTTGACAATATAAAAAATACAAAATCAGTTACAAACAAAAAATTATTCTATTTTGATTTTAAATGAGCCTGTAAAGATTTTTTTTTATATTTTGAATAAGAAGGCTATTTGGTACTTTTCCATTTCACTGGTGCAAATCTTGCCCAGCAGACTTTATTGGTTACACAACACACAGTATACACATATTCCATTTGGCATAGGTTGTATCATTTTTGGCGACTTAACTGCTTAATATGGTGAAATGGAAAAGTACTGGCTATTCTATTTAATTAAATTAAAATTAGGGTACTTTTCTATTTTACCTGCTCAAATCTCGCGAAGCAGACGACTTTATTGGAAAAAATACACTGTAAGCACATATCCTATTCGGCATTGGTTGAATCATTTTTGGCGACTTTATTGCTTGTGCCAACGAAATGGAATTGTACCAAAATTAGAAAAGTGGTATATCATTTACTTATATTAATTTTCTAAGTGCTAGTAACTTTTAAAATGTGTAATTGAAATTATATTTATCTTCAATTAAATTTTATGATCAATATTTGAGTATACTTCATATTTTAGTGTGTCCTTATGTTGAGAAGATATACGTTTTTACATTTCCTCTGTTACGTTATTCTTTATTAATCATTGGCTTGATAAGTGTTTTTGAAGATAATTGTAACATTTTTTTCCTACAAAATTATGACCTGAAATATACTGTATAGTAAAAAAAAAAAATGCTGTTGAATTTCTGTAGAGTGAAGGAATTCTTTCAAACAATGTGTTTGAAAAACCATGTGATGAAATTTAATATGATCAAAAAAATATTATTTGGCCTGGCTATTATCATTGAAGTAAAGAAGCAAGACCTTCATGTTCTGATGTCTCTACGATTGTTTATTTTGAACATTGTTGAACCAGGTGTAAGCATTATTTGTCAGTTCTAGTTCACATGCTAAACTTGTATAACGAATGAGTTCTAAATAGTATTTTAAAATGAACCATGATTACTATTTACTATAACCTAGATGCAAGTAAAATGATATTACAAACCCAGATATGCTGCTTGTTATTTTGATTCCTATCTCATCAAGATATAATACGTTGGTTAGCAGTCCTGATTCTGTAATTAATGCTCATTCGTTGTGTATTTCAATCAAACTTCGGTAACTGGTCATTTCATTGAATACATACTTACTTGTTATCTAAATGTGATTTGCTGATGAATTAACTGATCATGTTAAATTCACATTATTCATATATCTGTTGTGTGTTCTGTTCAACCTGCTCCAACATCCACATGGCAATATCAAAGTGAAAAATCTATATAATGAAGAAAAACTAGGTGGTGTCCATAATGTGCATGATGATAAATGCATGCTATTTTATAAAACATTGTTTAATAGTGTATATTGTTGAATGAAACTCATTCAATGAGTGACTGAATTCCTATTGGTTTTAGTAAATTTCTTGAAACAAGTTTGTTATAATGGCTTTTTTTTTTTCCTCTTTTTTCCCCTGATATTCTTTGATTGTAAAATGTACCCTTTAAGATTTAATAAATTGCATCTTAACTTAAGCTTTAAAAGTTTTAACATTTTATGTAAAAAAAAAAAAAAAACCCTTTTTTTTTATAAACTATATCACTATTTATATCTTCTTTTACTATACAAAACTTTCTTTTCTATAAATAAGTTGTATTGTAAGTGAATTACAAACACTTAGATGCTCAAAGTTCATTAAATTTTGGTAGTAAGTCATATATATATGAAACATGTATATTAAGAAAAATTTATGCTGTTGAAGTGAATTTAAATTTTTTGACATACTTTAGAATTTTTACGGAAAATGAATATCTTGTTAAAAGATTCATGTAATTATTAACATAGATGTACATCTTAAAATACACTAAATTTTTGTTTTAATTTGATCTGGAATTTCACTTAGAGTTGTATGATGCTTGTAAAAGTTTATCATTTTTGTAGATGTCTTCTAACTTAGCCAATAGTAAACTGGACTCTTGAAAAAAATGTAAATTTGTTTTTTGAGCTAAGTTGTATGAAATAGTTGCAAGATGCATTAATTTATTTGAAATTCTTGTACGCACTGTTAGCATGAAGTGAATTGAGCATTTTGACAAAAACTATAAGATTAAGATAAACATATCATAAAAATTATGTTATTAATCATAGCTTGAATCGAATAGCCAATTTAGAGGGCACTAATTGTGTATTAATATTATAAATTGGATATCTTTGGATATAATTTTCTAGTTACGCCTTTGAGTAGGATGAAGCGAATTCAGATATATAATGCATTATGTGTGATAATGCTATTTTCAATGGTGATTTGCTGCTGACATGAGGATTTTAAATTGTTAATATTATGTTGTTATAAATAGATTATATGGAGTATTACATTGATTTTATGATGAACAACTTGCCAAAATAATTTTGAAACCACTGTATGAAATGATTAAAATAAGAGATACTTTTATCTTAAATTGATATCATGACAAATTATTTATTTAGGAATGTGTAGTACAATTAATCAATGTAGAACAGTCAATTCAAACTTAAGCAATTTTTATATCACAAAAAGTTTATTAGTCATCATTTTTTAAGTTAATATATAACTTGTATATTATTTTTAACGATTGTTTTTTTTTTACAAAACATTTTTAGTTAATCTGTTTTTCTATTAACTCATTTTTCTTTATTATAAAAGTGACAGTTTAATTAGTTCCTCATTTTAAAAGTATATATCAAGGGGGTGATATGTTTCTCTAATTTGATTTGGAAAATTTCAGTAAATCTTTATTTTATCAATTAATTCAAATTAATTTTTTTTATCTATTTTTTATTTTTAATTGAATGCTTTGAGCTCAAGACATTTTTGCTATTATTCATGACTTAAATATTTGCTTTTATTATAACATTTATTTTCTACATGTATTATTGTTAAGAGATATGGTGTCTTCTGTAGAATTTGTAAGTCATTTTGTCCATTTATATGTGATAGCTATTGGTTGTATGAGAAAATGAGTCATGTATCTAGAGATTAACTGCTTTATATTCCAATGTATGATCTTGCATGTTAAACTCTCTAATAAGAAATGGAATAATATTTTGAAAGAAGTATTAAAGGATCTGTGTTTGTCAGTTATTGGCTTTCTTAACTACATGCATCTTTATTACACATTTCTTTAAATAAAATATTTGAAACCTACATTACTTTATCATGGTTACTTAAGATATTTTGAATGTTTCCGATATAAAGATAATCAAAATCTTTCTACCTCACAAAAGTAAAAGTAAGACCAATTTTTTTGTTACTTTAAACTTTCTTACAACACTTTTTTTTAAATGAAATTGAGAATATCATCATATATATTTCATCATAAATGTAAATATTGATGGAAAATAATTGTTTATAAAATGTAATGGAAAGTTTGTTTTCTTTCCCCTCCCGCCATTTTTTTCTTGTTATAGCATGATAATTATTTTTGATTTAGTTATGATTAAAGTTTTGAAACAATTTCTGTGAGAAATGTATAAATGGTCATCAGTATTGTGTGTACAGTGTTTGAGCTAAATTTTGTAGATGTATCCTTTTTTTATGCTGTACATTTTTATTAGTGAATAAATAGTAAAAGTAATTTTTTATGGTTTGCTGGTGAAAAAAAATTAAAGTACCATTTCCATCATAAATTTAGTAATTTTTTCCCCTTCAAAATTGTCAAGCCTCTATACCTGCCTCTTCATATCCTTGGTCATTATCCTTTTAACATTTTGCTCTTATTTTAAATGGATTATGGTTATTAAAATAAAAAAGATTTGAAATCAATCTCTTTCCTGACATCTGAAGCAAATGAAAATGTTTATTTTGAAAGAAGAATTGAACTACTTTGCGATTATTGAAATTAAGGATATTTGAAATTGTGCATTTATGTTAATATTTGATAACAATCTGAATGTATAATTAAATCTTGCTTTTTATGGATGTTGTATCTGAAGAATAAATTCCATTTATTTATTCATTCTTTAGTATTAAATATATTTATCATCCCTTTTTAGTAAATGCAGTATATCCACTTGATCATTTCAAAAGTCACTTTTATTTGAGGCTGTCTTTGCTTAACATCTCAAAGCAGGTTTCTAACTCAGAACACTATTTTGAAATGGGAAAAAAGGTTCCAATGATAAAATAAACTCATATGCGGACAACATATAACTTTTTGTCATATATTCTTTGAATATTTTGTAAACACAGTTGTTCACATTAACAGATATAGTTTAATATCTGTTTAATATATCAGCATAGAATATAAAATACAGTACATACTTTATGTAGTAAAGAATAATTGAATTCAAAACCAAAATTGGTAATAGTATAAAATGTTGCTCTCTATGTGATAGTAATGCCTAATTCAATATTGATGTTAGTATATAGTACAATGTGAAAAATTGTGTTAAATCTGGATCTTATTCATTTTTGTTAGGTGAAGAAAGCTGTAAAAATAGCTAAACTAGTTGAAATTTTTGATGTTAAAAATTTCAACTTCTGTTTTTAGAATCAAAGCTTGTTTAAAATCTAAAATTATTATCAAGTTATATAATTAAATTATTTCCGTATTTTTTTATATAATAAGTTTCTTTCCAATGTTTGAAACATTGTTTTAAAGCCACTATTTTTTTACATAAAGAAACTTGTTATATATTATATTTCTGTAATTAGTTCATATTATTATAAGACAACAATTTTAAGAATAAGTTGTTATAAGCTTTTAAATAGTTATCTTTAAGTGAAAGGAGTTGTATGCATATTTCTTCTTTGAAGCTGATTAATAAAAATACTAGATATGTCTAACAGTAGTCTTTTTTTTTTCCCCTTCATGAAATACACTATACATTTTTTTTAATTACTGAATAAGTGATACATATGATTTATAATATTTTTCTTTGTTAACACAAATTAAATACTGGCTATATTTTATAAAGTATTAATATTTCAAATATAATAGAAGTATTTTTTTTAAAATTACATAATTGTTGTAGTGTTTGCTGTAATGAGAACTGATTTATACATTGATATCTTTGAAGACTACATTTTTCATGTTAATGACATTTTTTTATAAACTATAAAATTTTAAACTGATTATCTTCAAAATTAATAAAGGTATAAATGTAATGAAGTAAAATAATTTACATTTATTATTATGGCATTTATATGATTGGTATAATGAATAACATAGAAATAGAATATATTTTTAAAAATCCTTATTTAGAAGGGAAATAATTTATATGTATATCAGTCATGGATCAGCAGATTTGAAATCTTTCAAGATATAACTTAAAAAAATTACAAAATGTAGGTGTGCTTCATGTTCTACCCTGTTACTTTTTAAAGTAATGTACTGAACATTTTTGGGGTTACTGAAATGAAATTTAGGTGTTAAAAAGCCCATCTATATTTTTAATTTTCCATATAAAAATCTCAAAGGGTGCAACACCAGCAATCAGTTAATTAAACAACTCAAAATTTTTCATATGTAATTGGTGGATCATGTAATATTTAGATTGAATATTATCATTATCTTTTAGAAGGTATGTGTCATATTATGTATAGCATTTAAAAAAAAAAATTGGTTCAAAATTAAACATGTGATGAATGCTAGTCATAGGAATTTAAGCAAAGAACCACACACATCTTTAAAAATTGTTTGATACTTATATTTAATCTTATTTTTATTAAAAACTGACCAGTTGTTTTTGGAAATTAAAAGGGAAACAAGGTTAAAAATTGCTTTTATTTAAAAATATAAATAGCTTACAGGATGGACAGATAACAATTGAAGGACTATCTTTTAAGTAAAAATATTTGTAATAGTATATGCGAAATGTTTGAAGATCATGGAAGGGACAAGGAACTAATATGAAGAGGTCATTGTATTAGTGCTCATTATCCTCCTTCCTATTGATAATGTAAAAAAATGCATATCTAACATAGAAATAAAAATTTGTTTTATGAAAAAAATTATTTTACCAACTATTCTTTCATTTTACTTTTTTTTGTGTAGCTTGTATGTTTTTATTAAAGAAACATGACTTTGAATCGTTCATGTAAAAGTGCTATTTATTCGATTAGCTTACATTTTAACAATTTTTTTACATTACATTAAAATATTGCTTTTAGTTTTAAGTATATTGAACATATCTTTAATGTGATAAAAAAAACATAGATGTACATGAATTTCACATTGCTTCAATAAAATAATTTACTTATCTCATTCACACACACATATTGGATTTCTGATACATAAGTAGGAGTGTTTTTTTCCCTCTTCTTTGCACTCTTGAGTTATTTGTCAGTTATTGTAATACATTTTAATTACAATGATATTTCAGTAAATTTTACTCACTATGCTAATGTATTGTCTGATTTTTTTTTTTGCATAATGTGCAGTAAAAAGTTTAAGGGAAAAAATTTTAAAAATAAAAGAAAGATTAATGGGGTCATTTTTAGAAATTTCCAGTGATTAAAAATATAAAAGAAATCCGTTGATTGAAAAAGCATAATTTAAAGCAGTAACTAAAATTGTTTTAAAGTTGTTACTAATTCGTATTAATTTCCATACTCTCAAATTTCACTGGATTAGCTTCCAGATTTTGAGAGATAATTCAAATCTGATCTGTTCACTACCAGAGTATTTTGTTTTTGTATTCTAATGTTGAAAATGTATTTTTTGGGAAAAAATTATTGAAAAATAAAATTTGAAAATAAGAGAAAAATATAAATGATGCTGAGTAATCCTATCAAAATTAAAGAGAAATAATTCCAAATTAAAATCATTTTTAAAGATCAGCAGGTATTAATCATGGTTTAAAGAGAGAAGCCATTTATATAAAAATATTTACCTATAATTCAATGTTACACAGTTTTTATAAATAATGTGGTAATATTGATGGAATTGAAAAGACTGAATATCGTTAATGGAAGCTATAAAGATAAAGTAATATTTAAATTTTGTTTTTGGTGTGTATGTTTAAACCTGCACTATAAACCCTATCGGTCAAATTGATGTAAACGCGCTGTCAACTTCTATTTTATATGGTGTTTTTTTAATTATTTTTTCAGTCTTCAAAGAGAAAAGCAATATTACCACTCGACATACACATTACAACATTGTACTCTATGTGGATTATTAATTTATTGTAAAGATTTGCAGGATATATTTTATAAACGGATGCCTATTTATATAAATTTATTAATTCTGCACTGATTTAATTTTTTTTCAATTTCGCTCATATAAGAATTATAAATACTTCGAAAGCTTTTCATGAAAAATAAATGTTTTTGGAATGAATTGGATACATGTAATGCATATAGACAAATGAAAACCGCCAGGAATTGCTTCAATAAATTCATGATACGAAAAAAGTTGCGACGCGCTATCTTCCATCGTGAAATGATTCCCATTTCATTCCGTCCCGTCCGGGGAGCTCGGATGTGACCCGCTGAGTAACTATTCTTCGCCGCTGCCAACTACCTTTTTCCGCGGCTTAAAATGAATATATTCCGGCGTTCCTCCAATCGGCTTGGCTTCAGCCCTTGAGGTTTTCCCTTGCGCAGTTGTCGTGTTTTGCCCCGAGAAGACACGCCCACAAACGTGAGGGACGCCATGGATGTATGTATGTGAAAAGCATGCACCCGTCCATCATACATACACTTTGCTTGCCTCCGATCGATTCAATGACATTCGGTTTTTTTTTTCTTCTTCTTTTTCTTTACTCCCATCATTCACTCACACATTCCCGCGTTTCTCTACCCACAACCTTTTCCTTTTCTTTCTCGATGACCTTGACTTGCTCTTCCTCTCACTACAAATCCTAACCCCCATTTCCCCCCCCCTTCATTTGACGGCCATTTGCGTCTTTCACTCGGTCATCTTATGTGTTTTGGGCTCCCACCCTCACTCTCTATATCTTTGCCCCTTTTCGTTTTCAGACAGTGTGTTTTTTTTTCTTCTTTCTGTTGTATGTGTACTTTGTTTCTGGAGAAAATGTGTCTGGGTTTTTGTATTTTTTTAAAGGTTCTGTGCATACCTTTCGTGATGGATATATGTTATGATTTTGGAGAACAAATATCCCTACTGGTTGCAAGTTTCAACATTTTTTAACGGGATATTTTCTTGCATAGTGCACTTTCAATAAAGATGTTTAGGATTTTAAATTGTTGGAGGTCAAAGTTGTTCTGAAATCTTCATGAGTTATTTCCATGTAAAAATTCACTTTTTTTTTTATTACTCGTATCCATTTGTTCTGTCATTTAAATAGAAGATAGTCTTAATTATTTAAGTGGATTTCTTTATATCCAACATCATTGAAACTTGATTCTTATCTGATAACGTTAATTTGGAAGAATTAAATCCAATAATTTTATAAATTGTATTTTATTTCTAGAGAAAAACATTTTTTAAAACTTATTTCACACACATCTAGCATATACTTTTAACATTTAAGTTAGGGCAAAACCGACATCACTGAATTTTGGTTATTTATCAGTTAATGAATTTTTAATTTTGCGTGTTTTTTTTTTTTTTTTTTTAATATTTAAAGTAGTATACGTTGCTGGTTCAAAAATTGTCCTTGAATCATGAAATCGAACGTTATTTTATTGATTTTGACTCAAGTTTTCTACAAGATGCCATTTTGAATTTTATAATATTGATACTTTTGAAAGTATTCACGCTAAGAATATCTTTATACTGTCTAGAATATTTCTGTGGTTTTCATAATTTTTGAAATGTGCTATAAATAAATATTTTCAAAAAGCTGTAAAAATAATATATATTGTAATAGTTTCTACAGACACGCAATCGTAATGTATCGACTTTTTTTTAAATCGTGGTCTTTTTCAAGTGTTTGATATATTCTAAAACCCAAGTCGGGTGAGCTTAATTTGCTTCGGTTAATCAACTAGGTTTACAGAGAAATGTTGACTTTTTTGCTCTGTATGGGATTTTCATCATTCGTAGTGACACAGCATCGAAGAAATTTAAAAATGAATTGATTTTTTTTTTTTCGAAAAAAAGAAAAAAATCGTACGGTCATGTATTCTAAGCGAATAACTTCGCTGAAATATATATATATATATATATATTCGTTCTAATAACAATTTTAATGTTGTAACTTAGAAAGGAAATTCAATAACCTTATATTTAAAAGAAGTCAGAAATGGTACTTGTACCGAAAAAGTGCTAAAACTTGCAAGCCGCGCATTTGTTATATAAATTATTGTTTTCGCCAATTATTTTTTTGATGGTCGAATGATTTTAATCATTTTTCTCGTATGCTGTGTATGAAAATTCCTCAAAGAGTTAGTGTAATTATTTCAATGACTAATTTGGCCATTTTTTGAACAGTGGCCGTGTTAATGAAAACTAGCAAACTAATTAAATTTTCATTTTTCTTTTCTGTAATTCTGATTCAGGTTTTGTGGAGTTCTGGAAACTGATATTAAAATAGATTTTCTTTTAAAAATTAATGAATCAACATTAAAATCAAGTTTTTGAAGTTAATGCATACGGTTTGTGTAAGACGCAAATTAAATATAAAATTCACATTAAATGGTATAATTATAAAATTCTTAAATAATATTATGTATAATGGTAATAATTATAAAATTCACATTAAATGATGGTATGAAGTGAACACATGCAATTGAAAATAGATTTAGGTGACCATGTCTATTTGAAGAAATACTGTGGATATATTCAGAAGTATTTTAATTATTTATGTGAATTTAGTTATTTTATTTTTGTGACACTTCGTCCATAAAAGTAACGGATTTGACAGTTATTTGTTTATGCAGGAAATTTAAAAATGAAGTTAAAACTTTTTCACGGACGTTAAATTGACTACAAAAACAGGAAGTGTATTAATGAAATTAACTGTCCATGATTTCGTGCACGTGAAGGAGATACGAATATTGATTAAAAAAAAGTGCTAATAGATAACGGAATGAATATAAATATAAAGAATTGTAAATCGAGAAATAATTGCTTTGATGTTTGATATATTTTCATAGAATTCTTGCGAAGTTCAGATATATCTTTAAATGCTTTTGGTATATTTATGTTCAATTGAACTTTTTCTGTGGTGCGTGAAGTTGAAAACTTCTGTCGAAGATGGTGAGCATGGCAAAAACGTGTACTGTATAATGGTGGGTAGATAAGCTGCCTTGGAGTATACGCCTCAGCAAAGCATTCCGGAATGTGACACTTAATATTCCATAATTTCCTTCCATATTGTTGTAATTATCATAGCTAACATTTTATAACATAACTATAAACAAGAACATGCCAATGGGATGATCAAACAGAACTTTAATAATTAAGCAGCATTTATTCAAAATAAGACTCATTTAGTGTTAGATTTAAATAAACTTAACAAATGACCAACAATGTCACTTTCATCATTGTTCTAATTTACTTTATTCAATGTCGCTATCTTCATTTTCTTTTTAAGTGATTTCCAATCAAATGAAAGCTCATATTATGGTATCAGTTCGAACTGATTGCCGTGTTTAATTGACTCATTAAACAACCGTACATACGTTACTGTGTCTTCACACTGAGTGCATCCTACCGTAGTCAGGCGAGTTTGAACATGTGGTATGGCCTTAGTACAACCTGAGTACTCTATCAAGTTAAAATGTTTCTGCAAGTTCCACATTAACCGTTTCGCTTGTGCGTAACTTAAGATCCAAATTAGCGAGTTCTAAAAACAGGGAAAGTGAAATTCCATCAGATATGCCTTAGACATAAGTTTCAACTGTAATGCAAGTATAAGCCGTAAGCAACTATAATATAATATAATAAGCATAATACTCAAAATTACAAATTTTAATTAAAAGTATATATTTAATACAAAATTTTAATTAAAAGTATAATATAATAAGCAAGTATAATACTCAAAATTACGGTACTATCTAATTTTCCTTGTAATAAAAATTTTTTTGTTGTTAGTTTCATAAAAACATTTGATCTTTTTGCTTGAATCTGTATAGGACTGAAAATAGAAGGGGATATCGTTTCTTTCTCTCTTTTTTAAAGCATTTATTAATAATTGAGAATGAAACTCGGAGAAAATAATATATTCCGAGTTTTTTCGTTTATAAACCATGAAAAAAAAACAATTTAAATAGTTTTATAAAGTACTGGCTTGTTAGATAAGCAAGACTTTTGGCGTAGTAATTTTCAATTATATGATCCAGCTCCATGACTATCCTCCAAAAACTGTTCGTTGCCCTCTTCTGTGGACCCATGTGGTGATCGGGTGTGAAAGAATAGTCCCACTGTAGCTCATGCATGTCGTAGGAGGCAACTAAAATGGATACCCAGTGTCTGGGGGCATAGACGGGCACCCTATCGCTGGGGATTATTTCAGGAGCTTGCCTTTTTTAGGAAGGTACGGGCATCATGACCCCCTAGACACCATAGAAATTTGTGTCTTTCTTGTGGAGTTTACTGTCTTTGGTAAACACGGGTGGTGCGTCCCCGTGTAGCGATCCTTCTCGGTTTTCGTCCTCCTTCTTGTCAACCAATTTTTATCCTTTTTTTTCAATTCTCTTTTACACGTCTGGACCATAGTTACATCTTGTTTGTCGCAGCATAGCCACATCTGGCTCTTACGCCAATAAACTTCACTCACTCAACCTCTCCTCTGCGAAACCGTCCGAATTTACAATAATGACTACCAAACAGATAATTTGCTTGTGAAACTGTGCAAATTGATTAAATATTAATTAAAAATAAACCATCAAAAGATCCTTTAATTTGGAATTATTCAAGTTAAATTTTTATTGGATATATATATTATGTTTTTTTAATACTTAATATCCATAATGCAATTTGTGGGAGCGCCTGCGCCTTTTCATGCATTTCATATCCGATTTTTTTTTTTTTTTTTTTTTTTTTTTTTAAACCAGTGAACAACTTTTTGTTTCAAATAACTTATTTTTTTTAAAAAAAGTTTCAACATTGTTACTAACAAATATTTTACATTAGTGATTCAGCGCTTGTTTTACTGCAAAGCAATCGTCGACTGACTATTTTAAATCTGTAAACAGTAATCCTTTATACTGCTCAATTGCGGCTTTTATCCAGTTGAACTCAAGCAACTTTTATAGATTCCTTTCTTAAACATGTAATTCTTTACTTCAGATATAAAAAAAAATTTTTCTTTGTATAGGATTCCAACATTCACACTACAGTAGTGTTTTTCAGTTTCCCTTTTTTTAAAAAGAAATACTCGCATCACATTTGAAACGATATTTAAACTTCCGCGGCTTAATAGTGATAAAAATGTTTGTAAGATATTTTTGCAATGTAATGTGATTAATGGTATCTTTAGAAATTTAGCGGTGTTACGACAATTCAATTTGCAGTATCACACCAATTGAAAATCGCTAAGTTTGAGGCAGAAGTAAATTTTTTAATTATTGGCTCTTGTAAAAAAAAATTTAAACATTAGTTGTAGAGTCTGTGCACAATAATTTACACTATGTTTTGGAAATATCAGCTTAAGTTATTACCATAATATGATTGCTTATAAGCTAGGTTTTTAAAAATTTCTTAGAGGCATATTAAAACTTGTATGAGACAACTTGTTAAGGAAATGTATATCATTATTAAAACAATATTGTTGGAAAATAATGTGATATGTAGAAAACATTTTAATTTCGTGTTAAAATAATTTGCAATAAATTACGCTTCATAATGTATAATGTTATGCAATTTAAGTTACTTTGAAGTAACTTTGTAGTGATTTATTTATTTACATCGTTATTTTCACTATCATTTATCGAAGAAAGTGCGTCCTTTTAAAACGCGAATTTCTTTTCAATATTATTTAATGCTGGATTGAATTTGGCTGTATTTTTTGAAAATGGAATAATGATGCAAAACATCGTTTCCTAAAATTCGCATGCTAGCTCACTTTGTTACATTTATTCTTTATAAGTTTATGTATGTGTGTATTTCTTCAAAATATTAACTCATTTTCATGAAGGAAATAAAATCACCTGCACAGCGTCGACACAGTTTAACTTATGTTAATTCTCACCAACTGAATTTATTGTTATATCAAAAGGAATTTGTCATTTTTTTTAAAGAAGTGCGCAAAGTTTTGCCTCTCTTAAGCTATTAAAAAGGTTTATTTCTTGATTAGTTTTTAATTTTTATTTAATGGGGTTTTTTAGAAAGTTTAATATTTCACACTAGACTCTAGGGGGGGGGGAATATTTTTAAGTTTTGATGATCGGTCGGTTTTATTAACATCGCACTTAGAAACAATACGAGGGCTATTGGCGATGGAGTCGTAATTTTTAACCTCGGTCAAGTGACGAGAACGGGATCTGAACTAGTATTTCCCTCTCCTAACTTCTACACTATGTCAACGGGATTATTTTGAGCCTCAACAGATTTAACGTGGATCAGCCCCTGAAGGTTCTGTAAAGGAATCAAAGCTCGAATCCACGATTCTACGAAAACCACCGTCCGCGACCGTGACTCCTAAGCTATCGCGGCTTTAAGTTTTGAATTATTTGTATGATTGAAAGGCATAGGATCTGTGTTAGCTTGATTGGTTGTATCGTTTTTGAACAGCTGGGGGGTTGTGAGCTCTTGAAGTCGATTTAACCAAAAATTGCCCCACAGCAACTTATTTGCATTTTTATATAAAACTATACTTTTATATAATATTGAAAATTTAACAATCGAGTTTTACATTGTATTTTATCTGTCATTGATTTTTTTATCGTTTCATTTCAATGTGATTTTTAAAAAAATGTCCTGTTTTTAGCAAATGCTCTTAGCAAGCATAGTCAGACTTGACTCTTGCCCATGAGCCCCCAAGTTCACTCACTGAACCAAAACTTGTAGAATAATGAGAACAATTGCACAATCCTCTGCTTTCATAACTATCCCTTCATTCAAAGTTAAAATAGAAAATTGTAAAATTTCGTAATTTGACTAAGATTTAAAATTATGAAGTCCTTCACTAAGAACATTGTGTACATCTAGATATTACATTAAATTAACCTAAAATTAAATCAAATTATCGGAAATTTTCTTTCTAATCCAAATGATTGTTAGATAATGAACAAAATAATATCTAATTAGCACCTTTTTTATGACATTGGCAACGTTGATACAGAAAAAGACGCATATTGAAAGGAAATTTTTACGATTGATTGTTCGAATCAACACTGCAGTATTTCATATTTCACACATATATGGTGAGCTTATACTAGGATTTAATTTTTTAAATATTATTTGATAAATACATAAAATGAAGTTGATCCCATTCTATTTATGTATTGGAGCTGTTAATCCCCCTCTCACCCGCCGCTTTGCAAACTAAACTCTTTTGCAATTTCTTTTCCCCCTTATTGATCTATCTGAAGTCTTAATAAACCGTTCCTTCAAATTAAACCGAAATAAATTTCTTGTGATAAAATTGATCATGTAATAAAAGTTCATTTTTCATTACCAAGGAAAAGGGAAATTTCAAATCGCCAAGTCAAAGTTGTAAGTTACTCTGAAGGGATAATTATCATGTAATTATGTATATGAATTGAAAAGTAATACTGTAATGAATCTATTGAATTGTCTTAAGAAATAGTTGAAGCATTTTGATCAAATAAATAGCAATTATCCTTTTTATAGCATGTTTACAAAAAAAAAAAAAATTTTTTTTTATCAAACTGAAAAATTATGTTGAATGAGCGTTAACTAAAAAAAAACCTGTTAAGTAATTGATAATTTGTTTAATTTAAATGTCATATATATCGTTTTTGGTAAGACATTATGGCTAATTTCAATTCTATTTACATTTTTATTCTATTTCTTTTAGCAATTTTCAAAGATAAAATTTTATATTAGAAATGACTATCGTTACATTGTTTTGGAGTTAGGAAAAACCACATTCAAGGAAAGTCATGAAATTTATATATTGAAAAGAATAATATTTGTAAATGAAATAACATATTGCAGGTTAAGAATTATATTTGGAATATAAAAGGGAGGGGAGGAGGGGAAACAAGATGGCACGACGAGTTTATGTACAGTATCACGATTTTTCATAATTAACATTATGTAGATATGATTACCAAACGGGATTTCATGAAGTGCAATTCATCACAAAATTTATTTAGCTGTTCAGTTTACATCATTAATTTTATTGAGTCACGGGGAAAAAATGCATTTTATTTTTGTATGTTCTATATACTTGTATTATTTGATACCGTACGGGAATCTTACCAGGTGATAGTTTTTGGTATTCGAATCGAAAGTTTTGTGATTATATAAAGAAGGTACAAAGTCAAATGCTCATATTATCGTCCTCGTAAGAGAGAGAAATTATGTTACAGTTTTGTAATACTCAAAAAGAGTTGTAATCTGTGGAAAACCATGAAGTCTGTTATTGCAATCGGTTCCCTTTTTTAGATATTATATTCATGTGAGCAAATATTTTATAAATTATAGTTTTACAACTTGAAATTTTATTTTTACTGACAAACGAATAGAAATTACTTCATATATATATATATATTCAAATTATGAGTAAAGAAGAAATAATCTGGAATAGATTATATATATATATATATATTTAAATTGCGAAAGTCTGTGTTTATTATAATTACATTAAGTTTTGTACAACCTGTTCGCTTTTTTCATCACAGTGCGCTAGAAATTGATACGCTGTTACTGTGTATCGAAAGCTCCTAATAAATTGGTTCTGTGAAGCTTAACTACTATTCAAGATGACTGATTTTTCGAAGGCATTACTTATTTCGAATCATAATAATTCTCATTTTTTATAATAATGATCCCAGCTATATTTATAATCCATTACAGATTTATAAACAAACGGATCCAACAGCTTTGTAGTCAGGTATCATGGTCTATGGTACTGTCACCAATTATATCTGACTGCATTACGATCATATTGGTATCTCAATGATAATGTTGCAATATTTTTTTTTTTTGCCTTCAGACCATACCAAATTTTGTTTTCCTGTTCGATGTGTCAGCATGTTTGGCTAGGCATCCTAGTGATTCTTTTATCCCTACATGCTCTAGTTATTTCCATTTGTCAATTTGCGAATATTATCGGACATTTAATTTATGCCTTTTCGAAGATTTTGCATGAAAAACGAACAGTAATATCCAAACTGTATTATGCCACACGTTTGGATCTTATCTATTGACGTACTTGATTTGCTTGGAATTTTTCAGTGCCTAATATTATTGTTGACTCGCTTGAAATCAGACTAACGATGTGAGGATAGGAAAAATAGTGTGTAATGAATGGTGACTAAATGCAGGTGTGCAAAAATGAATGGAATAAATGCAAGTGGCTATTTACAATTTCATTTAAGAAAATGCACTCTGAATAACAAATTCAAATGTTCTTTCTTTCTGATTTATTATATAATTGATAAAAAAAATGTATTTGTTTCATTATTTTTGAATGATTCCTTGTGTATTTTGTATGTTATGTACTTGTGTCATTTATTGACTGTTATTATTAATGGACTAAATAAAACCAACCTTTAAGATGTGTCTAGACTGAGAACTGAACATTTGAATTCTTTGCTTTATACCTTTTGAATTGACACCGCTGATATGACGAGTCTCAGCCACTGTGTATTCAGCATTTTCTCATGTTTAATTGTTAGAAAATCAAACTTTTTTTTCCCCCAGCAATAATTTCTCAACTTTGTTCAGCCTCATTTGAAATATTTCTCCTAACGGTTTTTCATTTTTACTGTAAAACCTTGATTTTTCTCTTAAGTAATTTTGATAAATAAAGAGTTCGTACAAAGAAGTAATTTTGCTCGCAATCGTATTTTTATCTGCCCCTCCAAAACTAATTCATAGTTTGCGTATGTATTAAAGTGTTACAGCTATTTAGATTGCATTTAAATTTGAGTAGACCGCAGGCCGCATGCAAACCTCATTTTTTTTTAAGTCTCGCATCATGTGTTGCTTTACTTTTGTCATTTTTATCAGCAGTCTAATTTCATTTCAAATCCATTTTTAAGTCCTGGAATCATGGCTTTTTTTATATTTACAAAAGATGATTTTGACTAGTTCAACGTATTTATCAAAGTAGTATATGTTGAAAAGAATGATAATTTGATAGCACTGTACAAAATTCATTTTTCTGGTTTTTTAAATGATTAAAGTAATTACTAGATCTATTTAGAAGTGGTGTTTTAGCTATTTCTCATAACAAAAGTGCACTTGAAAAAGGTCGCAAATTATTCGACTCGTGAATCGTTGACCATTTGTGTAATAAATTAAGATAAATTTTTTAAAACCTTTGTTGTAATATATTTATAAAAAACAATTAAAAATTGTAGCAAAATAATGCAATGTAAGCCTCTTCGGGACAACATTTGTATGTAAATGAACAAATACTTAAGTCAGGCATATTAATACATTTTAAAATAAGAACCTCCTGACTATAAAAATTTAAAATCATTCTATGTGTCTGCGACAAAAATGAAATCAATGATAATTAAATATAATCAAATTCTTCATTTACTATCAATTATCTTCCCTTCAAATAATATTTGAATGAAAATAAGTAACAATATATTGCATATATTCATGTTTTTGGCGTCTTCTAAGAAATCACAGAAAATATATGCGCCCCTAAAATAAGCTTTGGAGCACTTACTCGTATATGGCTGTGGGTAATAACTAGTCTGTGTTTTCCTATATTAAACGAATGCAGTTCAAAAAGGAAAAAAAGATCATTTTTCTACCTACCTTTTCAAGGATAATTTTCCAGATTTTAAAAGAATTAAAGCAATTGCTAGATTTATTCTGCAATCTTTTCCCGAAGTACTTTGACAATCACTTGAACATGCAAAATGTTGAAAATAAATAGTGATTCTGTATTTTACGACTTTTTATTCATATTTATCTTTGTTAAATGATGCCACCCCAGTCTCTTTGAGCTAATGTTGCAACCCTTGTAGCAGCCAACGTGGGTTCCAGTCTTCATGCCACGAAAGATCCTCTATGTAGCAGGTGCACATTCAATCTGTAGAAGTGAAGGTGCGGAAGATGAAAGTATCTGCTCAGATCATCATTAGCCCAAAATTACTAGGTCCGTCATCTACAGCCATCGTGTTGCTTCGAAGTGCGATGAACAATCCATTGAATGAACTAATCAAAAAATTTTGCTACTACGCAAAAGAACTAAACATTATCTCTCAAGTTATTTTATTGAATTTTTTTGCTTGAATAGATAGTGCATTACAGATACCATTTTTTTGACGGCCCTCCAATAAATTGTAGATGCGGCTCTGGATCGTAACTAAACTGTACATCTCCAGAGCAAGCATAGACTTCCCTCCTTTTTAAAGCTCCGGTCCACTGAAGGAATTTTTTAAGAATCAGAATAAATTTCTTTCTTTTATCGGTATGTTTTCTTCTTTAATCGTGGTCAGCTGATAATTTTTAATGACGCCGTTATTTTTTAATTAAAATTTCATTCAATGATAAGTATGTATTTTGATAGATGTCTTAATTTGAAATTTGTTTAGATACAATTGTGTTTGTGATTTTTTTGTTCTAATCTAATTAAAATGCTTGGGAATTTAAGAAAAATTGTGGTTAAAAGAAGGGAAAGGAAGCTCTAATATACACACATTTCATTTTTAAAATTTTATAATTGACGTCATATTGATGTACATTTTGTAGTATAATTGTTATCTGTTGCAGTAGATGGAATTGTTGAGTGCAACCTCATTAATTTATAAATAATTAAATTAATTTGGATTCCTAAGCGGAGAAGTTTTGTAAGTCAACTATTGGAAGACAATCGTCTAGTCGGCCGTAACACATGTCGGTGTGAGACCATTATAGAGAAGTTCGCCAGACGCATTGCCCTACAGATACCACTTAAATATCTTGATGGTATTGGTCCTATTCGCCCTTTGAATTTATTCTAGAATGTTATAAATATTTTTAATATTTTGTTAGAAAATATTGTCATTTCACGATTGCAAAATTCATGTTTGAATACTAAAATGTGGGCGGTTCTAGTTTTTTCCAAATTTATTCACTGTACAATAAAATTTGGTCGATATGAAAAAGACAAAAAAAAAAAAAAAAACACGCCACTTCAATTTTTCCTTTTCTCACACACAATAAACGTTGTCATTATTAACAGAATGTTAAAAAATAGGTTTCGTAAGAGTAATTGTAAACATATTGCGATTTTACTGTTTTATTTTTGACTAAATAAGAAATTTCTGAAGAATGGAAAATTTCCACGTTTCAAAATTATTTGCTTGCGCATATTAGTACTAATTTAATACCACAGAGTTTCTCGTTTAAAGTTCTTCACAGTTTCTCTATCACATCACTTAAATTATTAAAATCTCTTTCTTTCTATCATTCTTGGTTCTTTTTATAATATTCTGTTCATGTACAATAATTCCCTTTCCGTTTGTATTTTACACTTGTAAAATTGTACATGTTTTGTATGTGTGTCTTTGAAAGGCGAGTAGAACAGTAATTATGGTTCAGGAATAGAAATAGTCATTAAAATAGAATCACATTAAAGGCCTTGCTGATTTTAGCATGTATGTTCCGGTAATTGGAAGATGATGTAGGATGCGATGAATGTAAAAATATGTGTGCTAGGAATTGGAAATCTTGTTAAACAATTAAGCTGCATCCATTGTTTTTAATTTATTTACATGGGCTTTCACACATAGTGTATTCCCTAGTTTATTGTTTAATAAACTTTATTGAGAATCATTGCTCTCAAAATAGAGAATACGACTGAAAACTTGAAACATTTTTTTACGAACTATAAATTCATAAATTTTAATTTTTAAAAAAATTAGACTTTAATTTAATAAATCTTAAAAATTTTCCCTTGGTATTTTACCCCAGTTTTGAAGATACTTCTTGCGTATAGTTCTTTTACGATTAGAATTATGATAGTATTATAAATATTGTCTCTGTGTATCTTTTTATTTGCATCTTATTTCTTTGTACGATTTGTAGGACATAAAATTTTTTTGATGTTTGTTCAAGTAAAAGGTATTTAGTCGAATGATTTTTGCTTATTACTGAATTATTACGATCTGAATATAACATAGTGTGAGCAGATTTAATATCATCGTTTGCAGTCATGGATAGCACTGGTACTCTCGCGTGTGTTGATGGGTTCCCTCTTACAGTGAATAAGAAATAAAAATGTTATATATGTGTTGGTGTAAAACTTGCATTTTTAATGCAACCATATCTTCATTTGGATTGCAAATTATTTGCTTAAACTGTATAATTTTTAATGATCTACTTTGATTATTTGGTGGATTTGTTGTATGATTACGGACCTAAAGTAAGCTGAAGAAAATGATATGCATTAGTTGTATACTTTTACGAAATTTTTTCTCAGCGTTTTAATTGTTAAAATGCTAATCACTCATTTATTTTAGGAATAAATATTCAAATATGCATAAAAATTTATGGAAAATCAAGTAAATATTCGTAAAATAATAATTATACTTGTATTATATAAATATTTGTATTGTGTTTGTTAAATTTTATTATTCGTAATTAGCCCTTTTAATAACTTTCAGCTTATCTTCAGCGAGTAGTTATTTCCCCCTGTTTTCTGTGATTAAATCTTGCGATGAATACAAAATAAATTTATACATGATTAATATATAAAAAAATAATTATGAACTAAATGTCTTTAAAAAGAATTTGATTAAATGAGGTTTTTGTAAAAAATTATGAATGGACAAAAAAAATTCATTATAAAAGTTTGAAATTGCAATAAAATGAAACTCATTTAGATGAATGAATATTTCTTTTTAAATGGTATCTTTGGAAATTTTTTCATAAAAGTATTGTTTTTAAACCATATTCTTCTACATTTACTCAAACGTTTCAAGACTTTTAATGGCAAATATACGTCTGTGGATAATGAATATGACATTCTTATTTATCTCTATTGCTAAATTTTCTTTTCTTTTTAATTATGTAATGTTAGGGATATTATCTTGGCTCACATAAGTTATTTTTTAAAATTTGAAGAATAACTTGACACTCAGAAAAGTATGAGGGTTGTTCAATAAATCTGAGGAAAATCCGAGAGAAGGCGATTATATCATGCATCAAAAATGATTTGTATTTAGTAAGCATCATCACTTACTAGACAGCTATCTATTGCATGATTTCATTTTTATTGTTGATTGAAGCAAGAAACTTGTGTTCATTTAGAAAAAAGGTGTGTGTGTGGGAGTTTATCTAGCGGTCATGAAACACAAAGGCTTAACACCGAAAGAGATCAAAGCTAAGTTGGATGAAATTCAAGACACATTTGCTCCAGTGTTTGCGACTGTTTACAATTGGGTAAATGAGTTTAATCGTGGCCATATTCCATAAAAGCTGGACGTCCAGTGGAAGTGACTACTCCCGGAACGATTTACAAAATCGACAATATGGTTTTGAGCGATCGAGGAATTAAAGTGCGCGAAATAATTGAGGCCATTGGCATATCGCAAGGTACAATGTTTTACATTTTAGACGAAAAATTGGGTGTGAAAAAAATCTCGGCAAGATGCGTGCCATGTTTGCTCTCAGTGGAAAATAAAACACAATCGTGTGGTCGGCTCTGAGGCTATTTTGGCACTTTTTCTTCACAATCCTGACGAGTTTCTGCTTTGATATTCAATTGAAGAAGAAACGTGGATACACCACCACACTCCAGAGACAAAGGAATAGTCAAAATAGTGGGTGTTTGAATTCGAACAGGCGTCGCAGAAAGCAAAGACGGTGAAATTGGCCCGCAAAGTGATGGTCACGTTTTTTTGGAATGCACGCAGAATCATCCGCAGCGATTATTTCGAAAAGGGAGGGAAAAAAAACAGTAACTGGAGAGTGTTATGCGTCGTTATTGTACCAGTTGAGCTAAGACAAAGGGGGCGGGGAACGTCCTCATTTGAAAAAGGCCCTTTTCCATCAAGATAATGCATGAGTGCATGTCTGTGTAGTTTCGATACAAAAGTCATGGAGTTAAAAGTTTGAATTCTTACAATATCCACGGTATTAACTGGATTTGGTTCCTAGTGACTATTTCCCAAATTTTAAAAAGATGGCTCGGTGGCCAACAGTTCACGTCGAACGAAGAGGTCATCTCCCAAAAAGTTGCCTATTTTGAGGACCAACTGAATTCTTACTTTTTAGAAAGCTTTAAAAAGATGGAGAAAACGCATAGAAAAGTGTATAGAGATTATGTTGAAGAATCTACGTAATATATATAAAATTTGTCTTCCTATCTTTTTCTTTTTAAGGACTTATGGAACGATCCTCGTATGAGTCAAAATTTATTTAATTTTGCTTTATACATTCTTATTGGATCTTTTGGTGCACGTGCGTTTTCTAGTGTCTTGCGTTAACGAGACATTTAAAATATCTTATTGTTCCTGATTAGTCATTTGCATACTATATGAGTTATTCTCATATTTTTGTGGCTTCTTTCAAGCTATCAAATATTGCATTTTTCATTTTTATATATGTAATTTAGTGCAATTGTACTATAGCAGGGCAATAGCGAATTCTTTGGAGTATTTGTTTTTACACTTATTTATGATAATAATTCTTGGGTTTTTTTTATTATTATTTGATAAAGAAAAGATCGCAGTGTGCCTTCATTAAAATAATTTATTTAATTCCAATGTAATGAATTGTTTAAAATTCAATCAGCTGCAATGAACACGGAAATATTTCTTTTTACGACCGCATATATATGTTTAGTATTTTATATAGATGCTTTGTATTTTAGAAACCATTATTCCATACGGATTTGTGTGCCTTTTAATTATGAAATTTATTCAGAGAAAAGAGTCATCATTGGGAATTTTGCCACAATTCAAGACATTTTTTTCCCCTTTCATTTTTGAAATTTCAATGCTTAGTTTATGGATATAAGGGAAAGTATATCGATATTAATTAATTGACGCTTTAGTGTTTAGTTAACGAATACTTATTTCAAACAATTGTTTGTTAAAAAGGAAATTCTATGTGATTTTTTTAACGTATTATATATATATATATATATATATATATATATATATATAGGGAAGAAGTCTTTCTGCTGGAAAATTTATTTTATTTTAACATTTTACATAATTATAATTTTCAGAAGTTCTTTATGTGTTTAAGCCACGATTTAAAATGAAAATTTTAACTGAAGCATTGTAAACTTTTCAAAAGAATTTTGAAGTATTTTTGTGCGTGTTTACATCTTGATGGAATACTTTGGTTTAAGTATGTTGAAAAATTCTTTGAAAATTTCCTCTCTTGGGCTGGGCCGTAAATTTTGGAATTTCCTGCTTATCTTAAGATAAACTTCGAAGTATATTTGTGTTCCAGGTTATTGCTGTCTTGAGAATGGCCGTCCATTATCGTATTTACATAGGTGCAGACAAGACTTCCCCTATCTCGGTTTTCATGTCAATACTAGCAGCTGTGTATTCAAGTTCATATCTTGACGTGGTGGAAGTTCATAAACTCCCTCTCCCCTAAAGTAAACAGTTAAATCTTAGCATTTTTGTCCATCCAGAATGCCTTACGTTTTTGAAAAAGGTGAAAAAGGAAAAAGTTTCTCATTGTGTTAATTTACAATTCTTGTTGAGCTCTTGTGTTTGCGGGGAATGATAAGAATTCTATAAAATTTCAATTTATTAGCTATTTATTATTTCATTCATAAATGATACACGAGATTAATTTCAAATTCATAAAAAAAAAAATTGATACATTATTTGAATCGAAGTCAAAAGTAAACTTTATTTTTTGTTTTGTCTTTAAACTGTTCTGTGTATGAACTATTATTCAAAGTATAAATTTAGGAGACATGTTCACTTTTTATTTTGAAAGTGAAAATTTCTTAGTTTTGTATCAATTAGGTTTCTCATTTTTTTTTTTTTTTTTTTTTTTTTTATAATATTAACTTTTTTAAAAAAAAATTGTTAAAAGTTTTTATCCCTTGCGTAATATTGGATTAAAGGCACAGAAGAATTTCTAAACAAATTCATAACAATTAAAAATGCTTTTTATATATTTGCTGTAAATTTACTTGGTTATTACAAAATTACTAATTCCACTTTCCCTTACCCCCTAGAATATGGATGAGAAATGAATATTCAAAGAGATTGGCTGATTCCAAAGGTATCAATTTCATCTTAACTTTTTTTTTTTACGTGTCATTTTAGGAAATCAGTAAATTTGAATCAATATTTCAGTATGAATTAATGATGTTATGTTATGTTTTTCTGTAAATCTATTTTGTAGATGCCTTACATTTTTTTTTTTAAATTTATTTAAATTTTTAATCAGTGAACTTAAAAATTATTTGTTAAATTGTATATATAGAATGTTTATTATATTGTCTAGTATATTTAAAGCTGAATTTTTTTTTTTTACCCTGTCAGATGTGTATATATATTTTTTGTATGATTTTCAATACATTTTTGTCAAATTTTTATTTCTAAAAAAGCATGCTTATTTTTCATCTAATTCTTTAAAAACCTTAAAATGATTCAAAATTAATTACTGTTTTCCAATTTTGACCCACGTTCTTTCATTTGTATGTCACTTTAAAAATAAAAAAAGAAATTCAAAACAATGTTATTGGATATCTAGTATTTTGTGTCACCAAAAAAATTATGACGAGTAATAGGACACAAATAAAACAATTTTTAAGAAAAATCTTAATAAATGCTTCGTTTCAAATCAAACTAAAACTTAAATTAGTAAATTTGTACGATTTTTTTTTAATAATAATGAAAGTACTTTTTACTTTTTTATAATTATTTGAAACTTCTATTAAATGATGAAGCTTTTATTGAGACCAGTCAACTTTCATTTCATTTTCAACTTTTAAATACATTTAATATTATTCGATTTCTCTTTTGAAGACATTAAATATTACTTTATTTTGTCATACAAAAATTTGATATAATGATGATTTAAGAAAAAAATTATAATTATGTTTTCTTAGTATCTATTCTGTATTTTATATCAGTTCATCATTTTTTGTGGTGTTTATTGTGTATAAAAATATGAGATTTTAGATTCGTTTGAGGGTGGGAAGATTTTAAATATTCATCTCTTGATGATTGATTGTTTTATGAACGTCGCACTTGGAAGTAACACGAGGGCCACAGACCTCGTAAATTTGAATCCCGGTCAAGTGTTCGGACCCGAGCTGAAACTTTCATCTCCAAACTTGCACACGACGCCCGGACCTCGACAGATTTAACTTGCATCAGACCTGCTACATGGAGGATGTTAAGTGGCATCAGGACTTGTACCCACAACTCAACGCCGTCCTCAAGTCCATTACCTCTGGGTGTATCGCATGACGAAGTTAAGCTATGAAAAAGAAAAAATATTGATTAATATTTTATTTCGAAGTAATAGCATTCCATGTTAAAAATAAACGATAAATTATTTTTTTAATTAATTTATTTTTTGGTAAATAAAGAATGTTTTATTGAAATGGTGCTACAATTTTTCGATCTTGTTAACGAGTCCTTTCGTAAAGTTTTGCATGTTTTAAATATGTAAATTACTGATATTGCGAAAATCATTTAAAATTATGGTACGATCGTGATTTTTAAGTAATTGTAAAGAGGAAGCAAGAAGTAAAATTTATTCTAATTTATTTGTCTCTTACTTTCTGCTAGGTAAAATATTTTACATGCGAAAAAATGTATCTTAAATTTAAGTTATTATTTATTTCCCTCTCGCATATGAAATTGTAATGTAGGCATCAATTTATTTCATCTTTAATGTTCGAAATATTCGTGCTCTTATGTTTTATAAACGTGTCATGTGCATTATGATGGCGTAGAATCTCAAATATGGATAATTTTATTAATCCTTTTGCTAAATACCCACATGAACGATAATTGATTTGACGGCTGTTTTTTTTTTTTTATTTATTTTTTAAATTTATCTATATATAACCATCTTTCCTCTTTTCCATAATGTCTGTTCTAGTCTAAAAATTTTTTTTTTTTTACTTTCGCCTGAGTTGATTATATTTTTCTGTGGACATGAAAACAACTTAGTTCTGAACTTATTTAAAACTTTATTCTTTCTTGAGCTGTGTGAATGGAATAATGGCTAATATTATTTTTTTAAGACTTGTTTCGGCTTGTATCAATTTAATTTTATTCACTAGTTTCTTAGAAGAGGGTAGCAAAAGTTACTTGATGTGAGACATTTTAATACACTTGTTTGACTTTTTCTAGTTTTTTCTGTAAAATTATTTAGGGAAATTAACTATTAAGGGAAATTAACTAACGAGTATTCAGTTATCAATACCCAATTACTCATTTCTACTCGTGCCTTTTTTACGCGAAAATGTAATGTATACAAAATGTCTATAAGAAATTTAAAAAATAAATTTTCATTTGAAGTGGGAATTTATTTTTTACATTTTTGTTGCATATTCTTTGAAATAAAATGTGTAGCACATGAAAGCAATAGATTCTAACTGAATTTTTCATGTGGTTCATCGTATTATTTTTGCTGATTTCAAGAGTTCGAAAAGTTTCTTCAAATTTGGATAGATGTAAAGTATTATTTTTTTTTCAGGAATACCTTTGGAATATGATGTTATTATGGTTTAACATAATTAGGTATGTTCTGAAATGTCTTGTAATATCAGTGTGGTATTTTTTTTAATTAAATAAGTTGTGTAAATTAAATAATTTTAATAAGAATAAATATGACTTAATTTATTTATTTTTCATGAACATTGTATCTCTATTATTGTCAGCATTTTCTGTTAAACCTTCAAATAGATTTTTGAGAGGTCCAAGATATATATTCTGTACAATCTTACATTCTTTATTATTTATCCCATTTTGTGGAAGGATAAAAATCGCCTGCTGTGTTTCCGATCAATCAATGCGAGGTTAATTCTAGAAATTGAAATTTTAGCCGGATATCCGTAAACGAGAGACTATGTCGTCGGCGATAGGGGGCAAAAATTACTAAAACCTTCAACCTTGGCGAGGGTCCAATGTCACCCTTCGAGACGGAAACTAGAAATCTCAGCTGTTTTTTTGTACGATCTTCGAAGTTCAATCCTTTTATATAATGCAACGGAAGAAGGGGGCATCACTTTCCCTTTTCTGCTATTTCATCGAGGATCGAGCGAAGTTTAAAAAATATTTTCTGAAGCGTTAAAAAAATATATAAAAAAGAAACACAACTACTTTCACCCCGTGCCCTTGGATTTGGTTCGACCACCCTTTTTCCTTCCGTTTCGGGAAAGACCCTTTTCTGTTTTCTTACCTCCTTGCCTTTTGTTCTGATTTCTCTTCCGGTTTAATCTGCAGAGAACCTCTGGATATACCTCAAAGTTGCCTCTGTTGGCCATGAAGTTATTGTATTTTCGTAAAAAAGCGCATCCTTTTTTTTTTTATATGCAGGTTTTTTCCATTGCCAAGGAGTTACTGTCAGGTGTTGTGAACACATTTGGAACTTAGGTCGGCGGTGTTCAAACGACTGGGTTTAAACTGGCGCTTGTATTTTTGTAAGATCGGGATGTAGTCCACTTTTGGTTGAATATTTTGATAAGTGTCCTCGTTTTCGATTAATCTTTATGGATTATTCTGTGGGAATAATTTTTTCAAGCATTCGAAAGGATATTCTGCCGTGTAATTCTCTATCAAGACCTTTTGCAGTAAGTTTATAAATAATCTTGGTAATTTTTGAAGATTGCTCTTTTAAAACCATTAGATGTTAGAAGAAAGATTATAGATTTTCTATATTTTTAAACTAATTTTTTGTTTTCCAATATTTTGATTGTTATATTCTAAAATGAACGAAATGACTGTTTGTCTGTAGTTGTATCGTCGATTGAAGAAAAGAACATTGCGTAAAGGAAATCTTCAGCTATACTTTTTTTCTTTTTAATGCCTGTCTTTCGTTATGTTATTTTTTTTTATCTCCCCCATTAATTACCAATATTAAGCAATTTTCATAAATCATTTCTTTCAAGAACTTATTTAAAAATATTTTTTTAATTTCTTTTTCAAATTAGTTAATTGATTCTACTGAAATATTCCTTGTTTATTTGAAAAGTGTAATCTTTTGTTGAATTAGATACTGTTATTAACTTTCAATAAGTCTGTAAAAGAGAGAATGTGTGTGTGTATCAAATAACTGTTGTGTGTTCGTTTTAAAAGTCGTTATAATAAGAAAATTCTTCAAAAATGAAACCAACTCTCATGGAAAGGAGTGACTCATTTATTGAAACATGTTCCCAAACATTATTGAATGTATTTTTAAGATGCTAAATGTAAAAGAACTTTTATATAAGTAACGTTACTGTAAATTTATGTGTATTTTCTGTTGTTTCATTAGCGAATGTAAAAAAGTGTAATAAGCAAATTGAAAATTCGTTTTTTTTTTTTTTTTTTTTTAGATTTAATTTTAATCTTATGCATAATTTCATGTTAAACTAATGGATAAATAATTTTCATTATGCAGCTTTATATTGATTAGTAGTCAGCGTCGATGTCTAAGGTGGTTATTCATGAATCTCTTTTTGTATGACTCTTAGAGTACAGCATAGTTATATTTATAAAATATTTTTTTGGATATTTTAAACTGCTGCTGATCTGAAGCATAAGTCTATACGAAATGTATTTATTTCAAGTGTTCATTTAACCGGATTTATTGGGTGTAATTTAAATGTAGAATTGTAATACTTTATGCGTCTGCACATTATTTACTCTGGTGAGATAAGAAATTTTTTATAAACTTTTTAAAGGAAAATTAAATCGAAGTTTGAAAAAGAAAATTTTAAAGCGAATTCCTCATAAAACCATCTCAAGGTGTAGCTACATATAATAAATCAATAAATTCATTAGTATTTCGTATTCTTAGTAACTTTTTATTTCCGAATTTTAACGTCTGTATTTATCAAACCATAAATTAAATATATTTATAGTAATAAACTTTTTTTTTCTCTGAAAGGTACTATATTTATGTCTAAAGGAATGGTATTAGATTTCGAAATGAAATGCTTCACAAAAAATTCTATTTTACTCCAAAAATTGTAAAAAAAGAAGTAGAAATGACTTACTCCCCTTTATATTTATATAATATCGTTTTCTATCGCCATTGATCGGTTTGCATATAAATATGTCTGAGAGATTAAAAAAAAAATGAGGGGTGGGGTGGAATTATGGGGCCATGTTGTTAAAATCTTCCTTTTACTATTCTTAATGTGTTACCTGTATGTTGGTCAAAGTGGTTACCTTTATTAAGTACAGATTTCGTTATATTTGATTTGGTCTTAATTGGATTTAGAATAATTTTAATCCATATTGTTGAACAAAGCTAAAATCTAAAGGTTCTGCAAAGATTAGAAACTCATGTCAGTTCTTTTTCCTAAATACATTCCTGTAAGTTGTTGAAATCACCCTGAACTATTTGAAAGCTTTTGGGCTCCACAAAGGATTAATGCAAGTCCAATTGCTTCCGTATTTGGATTTCTGATGTTACCATAAATGGGGGAACTGTGAAAACTTTGAATTAGAAATGCTATTTGATTGAATTATTTTTAGGTAAAGGAAAGCAGCTTTATCGCTTTGGAATGGTTAAAATGAACTTGAATATGAAAAGAAGCATTCGAAATGAAAACATTTAGCAATGACTGTCACTGTCATGTTAAAGTGGAATATAGGTACTAGTTTGTACGTTTGCAGAAAACTTTAAATTATGTAGCTAAAAAAAAACAATAAATGTATGCGTGCGCAATTATATTGATTTCATGAAGGATTACTTCAGTAGTCCTTCGTGAAATCAATATGAAATCAATCGTTAGAAATTATTATGATATTTAGAGCAAGCATCATAATAATCTTGAAAATATTTCCATAAAAAATATTCAAAATAAACATTTTCTCTGGTCCTGAATTTGTATCGAGCTATTCCAATTTTTAAATTGACATTTTTAACCACATAATGCTTGCAGATTGTATACTTTTCTGGTTTACTTTACTGGGTATTATATTGAATGTCCTCTATTAAAATTGATATATATATAGTGTAAATCGCGTGTATATTGGAAGTCATAAATAGTGTCTAAATGCTTTTTAAATATGGTGGATGCTTTAAAAAAAACCCGTTAGAATTAACAATTGCTAATATTCCTTAATGTCATTTAACGTTTTACTTTCATAAACATTTCTCTTAAAAATAATTAAATTATTTATATATTTTAAACATAATACATTTTAATTTGGTTTGAAACTTGAAATAAAACTTGCATTCAACGTGCGCGATATTTTAAGGGTGAATTAATAATAACGATTTGTTTATTTTATAAATGATTTCATCATCATTTGAAGATGATACATTTAGAAAGTAGATATTGCTATCAGAATAAAGTATGTTATGTGTTCATGCGTCCTATTTTTGAGCATTGAAATTGAAATGATGCGATTTATTTATTGCACTTACAGATTTTTCTGTTTTGTCGAATACAACGTTTAAAAATCAAGTTTCCATTATTAGGCGTATAAATCGGAAAAGCATTTTCAAATGTAGTTTGGTTTATTTTGAATCGGGAAATATTAATATGATATTTCTGGAAATTGGTTATTTTAATTTATTGTCAAAAAAATATTTAATTTTAAGTTCCGGTGAAATCTTCAATAACATGGAATTATCCGAGTGAATCATTCTAACATTTTCTCTATTTTCATCTTTAAACAAGGTCAGAAATATGCACAACCCTTGATTTACACGGTAGATACGTTCTTCGAAAAATCTTGCAAACTGAAACCTTGTAAAATGCGGTAAATATTACATGAAAAAAAAAAGGAGATTGGCTCATTCATTTTTAGCCACATTTTAATGCTCGTACTTTTTAAATATATATGGGAAATTGAAAACACATTGACAATATTCAGTACGAATAACGTAGAAGCTATTAGCGTCCCTTACAAATAAAACATTAAAAAGCCACTAACAAAAATAAACAATATTCCATTCATGTAAAAATAATTAAAGAATGATAACGTAAATAATCTTCATTTACTCTTCTTTAGAGATTTAAAAAGTTAGAATTATTTTTCTTTGGTTGTTCGCGAGTAACATCACTATTCGTGTCACTATCAGAAAAATTTATCGTTTCACACAGCTACTGCTTCATTCATTCCTGTTGACTGTATTTTCTACTTATTTAATTATAGTTGATTTGCTTCTGGGTGGTGACCGTGGAACCAGATATTTCGGATATGTATACATACTAATTTAACATGTGACTTAGTTAATTTATGAAAGGTATAATGTGTGCAAAACACAATCGCCCAACTCCAAATTTTCTTATATTTGAAAATGGTATAAATTAAGTACTGTGCAAAATGAAGAATGGGTGTTTATAGATTATATATCATCTTGAGACTCAAAACCATATTCTTTGAGCAAATTTTTACTAATTTGAGACAAATCGATTGTCTAAAAAGTAATACAAAACAGTGTATGCAGCCCTTTTAAAAAAAAAAAAATTGCAATTTTTGGCCAGTACATTATAATGGGTATTGGGTCTTAGTCTTTTAAAAACATATGTTACTGATTAAATATACAACATAATTTCATTATTCACACATTTAAAATTATATAATAGCTATTTATAATTTAAAAAAAAAAATTGTAAAAGTATAATAAAATTAAATTGAAACTGCTGACATACCTTGGATTGTTTCTTTCTTCTTGTCCGCCATTTCCAAATGCTTGTGGAATGAGGATCCCGCCATAATAATTTCAAGTTTTGCTGAATAGAAGACAGCTTTGGACTGTCCAACATAATGGAATGTCTGATTTTATTAGGATATGAAACTGTAGATTCTCTTTCTCTGCATGTAAAATAAAAATGTCCAATAGAATGGACGTTGGGTCTCAAGAGGATATATAGAATCACTTAAAATTAGTTGCTTATCATATTTCTTAGATTTTAATAGATATACAACACGCATGATGCATGCAGAACTTAATTCTTATACTATTTTCACGAAACTGAAAATGTCTTAAATATTTTAATTTGTTTTACTGTATTATGTTAACCAATGATTCTCAAACTGTGGTATGCATACTTCTTTCGATACGTGAAAGCTTTTTAAGGGGTACGGGAGTAACTCTGAAAAGAAAGAACTATAAGACAAACGTATGAATGTAATTCACAATAAATAAATCCTATGTTCCAGAGTACGTCACATGTTATATTTTCAGCCAAAGAAATACGACGATGAAAAAAAGTTTGAGAATCATTAGTATGTTTTTTATGTTAGAGTTTTTAATGTGTATTTTAAATATCCTGTTCTTTTAAAAAACATAAATGGGAGGAATGGGCTCAACAAATTTTAATGGATTGTTAACAACATGTAAATATCAATGAATAGGAAATAGTTTGAAAATTATATTAATTTTCTTCTTGCGGATCGTTTACATTTACGCAAGGTGTTTCTAAGAGGATTTGTGATTAATATTTAAACTGTTCCTGCATTCTTTTCTAAGGTTTTTTTTTTTTTTAATAAAAATGATATACATTAAATTGTTTCCAATGAGTAAAATAATCTAACAATATTGAACTTCAGATTACATAATCGAAACTTAAACAATCAAAATATTTTAAAACCTTGAAAAACATTTTCTGTTGAATTTAAATAAGTATTATTTTTATTATTTCAAGTGAAAAATAAATTATAGAAAATAGTTTATCTATGTCATATGTTGATTTATGGGGGAAGTGATATACATTTGAAAATATTATTAGTATTTTACGAGAGTAATTTCACACCATCTGTCTCTTTCTCGTAAAAAAAAATATTTTACGTAAATGTAAAATAAAAAACGCTCCTTTTCCTGACACTTTAAATATATATAGTCTTTAAAAACTTTTCTATAATGAATGGCTTGATTTGCATTAATTAGATTGTTTTTATTTCTATTAGTTGATATGAATATCTTTTGCAATAATTTTATTATAATTCGCAATAGATACGTTTTTACTCGTATTTTAAACTTTTATTGCACAAATAATTATTTTATTTATATAATTGAATATTGCTATTAAGTTTATAGTTGCGTTTTGTTTTTAATTGACAATCATTCGAATGATCATCTGTAAATACAATATTCTCTTAGAGTAATCCAACTGATATTGGATCAGTTTTGTTTAGTTTATATTAACGTTGGACTATTGGAGACGGACCTAGTAATTTTGAATCACGGTCAGGTGACGAGGACGACACCTGAGCTGGCATCCCCTCTCCTAACATCCACACCACGCCAGTGGGTTTACTTTAGGCCCCCAACAGATTTAACGTGCATCAGCCCCGGCTACACGGTGAAGGATCGAACCCGCAACTGAACGAGAACCGTCGGCTTAGAAGCCATGACCACTAGGCTGCCGATATTGGACCGCCAGACCAGATGACCGAAAATTCCGGATTAAAGGAAAATCACTATTAAGAAAGCAATTAAAATAAAAAGATGTGTTATTGTATAAAATTTGGTATACACTATACGTAAATAAAGTGTCGAAATAATTAATACAAAAATCGTTGTTTCATATTCCGTTGAAATGTAAAGCGTAAGATGATTTTCTGTGACTTGTCAGTGAGTGTAAAAACGTCGGATTAAAGAGGGAGGACAGTAATAAATATGCTGAAATGTTTCGATCTATTTATTTTTTATATTTATTTTTTATATTTATTCGATATTATGAAAGAGGGCTGAAATAAAACTTATTTATGGACTCTTCACAGTGTAGAAGTTTTAGAAATCAGCATGATTCAACATTAATTTCGTTTCATATCTTTCGTTATCATGTTATTGAGTATTAATTTCTTTTGCTGTTAAAGAAAGTATTAACAATGTTGGTAACATTTTTAAATGCGTGTTTTAAATTTTATTTTCAGTGTTCCATGTTCTCTGAAATCATTTTAGGGTTTTAAACAGCTTTTAATTCCGATTTCTGTCAACTGTATTTTGCAATGATATCGAATACAAGGTATTTAAATAATAACGATAAAAAATATATATAAATTGCATTCTTTTTTTATAGCACTTCAAGTGTTCTCATTATTTAACTTCTAAAACATACTATCATAGGCCTCAGTAAACTAGTAGTCATGTCCACTGACTCGCAGCCGGCGTTGTTTTCGTCGAGTCGTGGATTCGAGCCCTGATATCACTAAAAACCACCGTTTAGTGGAGCTGATGTACGTTTAATCTGGTCGAAGCTCCAAGTCCTTCCTTGATGTGGTGTTGGAAATTCGAGAGAGGTATCAGCTCAAGTGTCGACTTCATCACTTGACCGAGGTACAAAATTATGAGGTTCATCGCCAATAGCTCTCATATTTATTCTCAATGCCACGTTAATAAACAATCACTGGTGTGGAAGAGTTCCTAAGTTCTCCTGAGCGTAATGTGGAAGTTTGGAGAAGGAATGCCTGCTTAGGGACATTCTTGTCACTTGACCGGTGTTCAAAATTCCATGGTCCAACGCCAATAGCCCTCGCGTTACTTCTTGTTGCCTTCATAAGCATTCATTCAAAAGAAAATCGTTGATATCTCATTATATTATTTTTACAAGATTAACGTTTCAAATATCGAATTTATGATTCTTTTTATGCTTCAGTACATCAGATTACGTTTAAAATGTGATTCAAGAAATAAGAATGTTTAAAGATTAATTGAAGATATTCAATAAAAAGGCACGTACTAATTTAAGATGAATTAAGATACCTCACAAGATTCACTCACACATAATGAAGAAAGACCCAAAGTTGTAATTTGTTTAAAATAATTATCAATAATCAGCTATCGATGTACTAACGCATGTCACATTTTTGCATTAACTTTTAATTCCTAGTCAGGTCTGAAACGTTGATCTTTTTAATTTCTTTTTTGAAGTACTTTTATTAAGATGGAACAATTATAAATATTTCAGTTTCAGATTCGAGACTTATCGATCAGAAAATATCTAACCTTTTAATTTCCTAATTATAAAATGGCTTCTCAAAATCCAGGTGTTAGAATCATTAGCACGTGTATCGGAGTAAAATAATGCGAAAGATTAATTTTATTTTATTATATTACAACTATGAAAAGATGTACAGCAAAATGATTTTAGAATGGAAAAAGTTATTTTTAAGACTATAACATCAAGAAGAGTATAAAAAGTATTGAAAAATTTAAGCGGTCCTACCAATTTTCGACCTAATATGATACGAGGAACTGATAATCTACATAAATTTTTAAATGGTTTTTCTCATTTATCTCAAAGAATCTTTTGCGTGTTTCCCTTTCCCCCCCATCATTCTTTATTTCCCCTACCCCTCTTTTTTGAATTTTTTTAAAGGGAAAGAAAAGTAATTTTCTAATCAAAAGTTCGTGAATTATTTTACTTCAATGTAATCCTCATTTTCTTGGCGTGCTACTGACGAAGTTTCTGTGTGCCACACATGATGGCACGCGTTGCCGATCACTGGATTAAACACATAAAATACCTATGATAAATGCATATGATTCTCAATATGAGGTTTCAAACACCATTCTCCTTGTTATGTACAACAAAAATAAATAACTTTATGTGTTCTTCAGTTTTATCTGTAAAATTTTCACGACATTAGAGGATGATGTACGTGTTGCTTATTTTTATAAATGAAACCTCTATTTAAAATCTAATATAGCCTAAGAAAAAGAATATTAAATAACAAATGTAGCTACTGCAATGAATATTAAGTGTTAAAATTGTAAAAGAGTTAGTTATAAACGCGTTATCCCCCTCTGTCATTATAATAAAGAGAATGATGTTTATATATAGAGTCATGGACAACTATTAGCTGTCTAATCTTTTTATGTTAACTGGAAAATGTTGCTTGAAATAACATTAATTTTGAAATATACAAATTAAGACAACAACGTAAGCAAACGTCATTCCATTCAGCAGTTATTAAAATACTATCACAACGATTATGCGAAAGGTGCGTTTTCTTGGAATGAGTATAATAATATGTTCGCTGTCTTAGTGTACGTATATGCACCAAGTTCTATTAATTTGACCGAAATCATAATGTGCATCATTTTTCTATTAAAAAGACAGTTTTTAATCGAACAAGGCTAGAACTAAACTTAGGTATCAAAAGCTGTTAAATTCTTTGAATGTGCTGTTAAACTCACTGTCAAAGGTCTTGAAATTTCTGGTTCATTTTTAAATCGGAAGAGAATGCGAAGAAAAAGGATCAACACTCAGAGAGGACCGATTGTTGAAACTGACTGCTTTTTGAGCGATCGCAAACAAATATCATTTGAGCTAACTACTGATTTATCGGTGACGACAAGAAAACAACTCTCGTCAATAACCGCTAAAATAGTACTTGTCAAAGATTTGTCTCAAAGATTGAAATGTCAAGAAGCCATGACTCTTCGAAAAAAGTTGGAAGATACGATTCGTATGGGCTCCGACACCTCTTATACAAGAGGATTAGTCCAATAATTTGTAATCTGACAAATCTAAATTTCAGGTACCTGTTAATTAACTTACATTTCTTAAGAAAACAGCACCAATGTGTCAATTGTATAAAAAAATATTTGAAAATAGTCGTGCATAATTAATTAATGTTATTTTAATATTTTAGGTATTTAGCTTACCGGGTGGGACATGTGAGACGAGGAGTCAGAGTATCCATAATATGTAGAATCTACTGTTAAGCCTGGAGGAGACAATGATAATCTGGGAATGTGAGTGTGTGCAGGGCTGCTGATGGTATGGGCGAAATGACCCTCTGTAAACAATGAATTCTAACCGGTACGTAGATGTACTCGAAGGGGCCTTGCTTTCATCAATTTCTCAGTGTTTTGGAGACACAGACATGCGTCGGATTAAATTTCAACTGGGAAATTCAATATGTAATTAATCTATTACGACTATTTAGTGACTTAAAAACAATGACGTAGATTTCCTGTACTGGCCCCCACAATCTCCGGATCTTAACCCCATTGAATATTTTTAGGTTCTTCGATAATCAAGGTCGGAGAGCATCCAATTACTTAAAGAAGGAAGTGTTAAAAAACATCCTACTGTAAGTATGGAACAAAATAACCAAAGACGAATGTTATAAGATAGTGAGCACCAAACCACAAAAAATTAATGCCGTACTTGGAATCTTAGAACAATTATTAGTTATTTTTTTATAAATAAAAAAATATTACTTTTTTTAAATTCCTGTATAATTTTATATTTTCTGAATTCAATGATATATTACAAACGGGATTTTTAAAGAGTGCCAAATACTTTTTGTCCACGGCTGTACATGCCAAATTTTCTTAGAAGAAAAAAATGCATGTTTTGCAGCTTTTTACAGATAACTTTTAAGCGTATTTTGAAATCCCATCGTATTAAATTGCATTTTATAATCTTTTTATATGTTTTTTTGTTTCGTTTTTTATGTTAATTGTCACTCATTCCATTTCACTAATTTCCCAGACTTTAATTTACATTTCTTGACCTTCACATTATTTTGAGGACCTTTTTAACTGTGCAAACTTATGCGAGGTAACGTCTAATTTTTGACGTATTTTATGTAGAGAATCTTTTGATTGATTATTGGCTTATTTTCGAGAATATTGTATTAAGATAGATTTATACTCAGATTATATGGGCATGACTTGTGCTTATCTGAATCAAATATTTATAAGTGGGAAGAACTTTTCTATCGCTTAGCAACAAGAATACTGGTATATTGAACGTATTTTATCTCACATTATATATTTAATGACTAAATTACTTCCTCTTTTCTCCCATTTATTTCTCATCACTTAAATGTTTAGATAACCATAAACGTTGACTTTTGACTCGAGCATTAACTCAAAATATTCTTCCTTTTTAAGTCGTAGCCTGTCTTTTTTTTTTTTTACCCCCTATTATAACTGAAGTAGAATATGGACACTTAACTGACTTTCATGTTTCTAGTATAATTCTGGAATGTAAAATAACGAATTCATGCCTAACAAATTGAAATAAAATCTGCTAACTAACTTCAAAGCAAAATTTTTCTTGTAACTTTAATTATACATATCTTATAAATAAAGACACGGGGGAAGACTGTTTTGAGAATCTGAATTCCTTTGAGAGTTTTCGTAAGTATTTTACATGATTAAACAGGTACTGGGGTCTTAGGAATTCTTTTTGTACATATTGCTAGATTGCTTTCCGTTGAACAAATTTCTTATGTCATATCACAGCCCACCTAACTTCGGGAACTGTCGCTGTGATATTTGATAGAATTCAAATTTCATATTTTCGGAAAAGTTTTGACGATTTGATGGTATTTATAAATCTTTAAGTAGTTTTCATAACTATGTACTAAATTTAATACGTTTTGAAATATAAAAAAAGAAAAAAAATTGAAATTATAAACATTAACTTGATTTTTATTTCATTCGTTTCCGGTAACAGACGATATTTTTTTATATTATTTAAATTTAGTCATGAAATGCCTATTTTATGATTTTTGAGGCTTTAAAATTAGAAAAATACCTCTTAAAATAGTCTTTTATCACATTTTTTGTTATCAAAGTGCATTTTACATGAAAAATAAGCAAGAATTTAATTTTTCTGCAAAACATGGTAACTGAAAATAAAATTTATTGACTTTTTAAAAGCTGAATAATATAGATAGTTATGGAATAAACCTTTATATTAAAGAAAATTTCCCTGATCTAGGATATTTTGGTTGTTAAAATACTGGAAAACTGAAATTTTCGTTGAAAATCATTGTAATTTCCAATTTACACCAATGCAATAAAAATTTCAAATTTTTCTAAAATCCCAAGCATAGTCAAGAAAAATTTGAAAAACTTATTTGGGAAATTTCTGATTAATTAAAATATAAAGTTTTGAATTATGTTTTGTTTCAGTAAAAAATGTTAAAAAAAGTTCATTTTCAGAAAATCTTAAAAAAGTAACTAACGAAACTTTTTACAAGAAAAACACATATTTAATAAAAAGCTCTATATTCATAAAGTTGAATCTCATCACCTTCTATAGCACTATTTTTGTTTCTTTCGTAGAAGTCGTAGAATTTTCTACGCCTCTTTAATTTTGCTTATGCGTCTCGTTATTCATTCATGAATTCTGCAGTTGTTTAAATGTTTAAGCTTTCTCGCAAAATAAAAAAATATTACCAATATAGATTACCAATATACATCTTAAAAACATTTAAACAACCTAGAAATTTACCATTACTCTGAATAATAGCATTATGGACTCCATATTCCATAGTTTGGGAGCAAACTAAAAACACTTGTAATATTCTTTGTCAAAACGAAAAATGTTGCCAGATACAGTTATCCTTATTTTTAAAGATTTTATTTTAATTTATTTGTGTATATAATTATATTGTTTTGTTTATCTGTGTATAAAATACAATTTTTATATTAAATATTGGTGCATTACTAAGCATTTCGACTCATTTTCGATTTACAGAAGTACATTTCCGATTGCAAAATTTCTTATCAAGTGATGCTAAAATAATTGTAATTCGGCTTACAAATAAGATAGGGAAAAAATTCAAACAGATTCTTATATTTACAATTGGTAAAGTGTTCATTTTAGCGATTGCGAAAGAGGAAAAAATCAGTCGCAGGATGATCAATAATTCCATTTTGTTGTCAACATCTGTTGTTTTCTTTGACAGACTGTTAACAATCATTAAACACAACTAAAGTTAAATTTATGTGTTTCCTATTAGAAATACTAAAAGATAATAATAATAAAAGATCTGTGCAATGATGTAGAAGAAACTAATGCAGTTAATTTTTATAAGTTATTAATTAATATTAAATTTAATCATATGTCTATAATTATTATTATAATTATAAATAAAAGTGAATTTTCCGAAAAATATTTTTCTTTTTTATATGCTTTAGTAATTTTTCGCAATTTTTGTTTAATTATTTATTTGAAATATATATATATATATATAAAAGAATTGTTGCGATTTATATATCTGTTGTGGCAATAACAGATGGCTCACATGTTGCGAAGTCAAGTTAACTACACTTTTCATTTTAATTTTTCCTATTTTAAATTTAATAGTCTTTAAGTAACAATAATTATGATTACTACTTATTTAATTATGATGATTGGGAATTCTATAAGTAGAATTAGGAACACATCGTACTTCATCGCCATCGATTAGTAACATTAATTTAAACACTTAAAATACTCGTCTTCTGTAATGACATACAGAACAGGAAGTTTGAGCTTTACTATTGAATTCTTTAGCTGATTAGTTTTTATACAAATTGTTGAAAAGATATAATTAGATTTCTTTTTTGTTCATCTTGAATAGTAACATTAAATATTTTCAGTGCTAATTTTTATTTTTCATTAAATCGTTAATCGAACAGCAATAAATAAAAAAAAGGGGCTTTATTTAATACTGAGATATTTACATCACAATTTGCACAATCACAAGGAAAAATTAACTCGTAACTTTTAACAAATGTCAAAACAAAGAAAAGAAATGTGAAAAACGGAATTACTTATTAGGAAACACATATGCAAGGAGAAATAGAGGAAATTTTTAATTAGAAGAAAATCAGGCTACACGCTAGTTCAACTTGTAGAGTTTATTCTCGTCCTTCAGAGGAGCTAATATTTGGCTGTCAAAAATGGATATTTCATACCTCTATAGCTATTAATGAAGATCATATTTATTTATGCTGGAATGTCTTCGAATATTGCTAAGGGATTAGTTGTCTGTGTAAAGTCCAGGTTGGATTTGAGCATTTCATCTTAAAATGACATGGTACGCAACTGTTGCGAATTTTTCTGAATTATCCATTACATATTCCTTTGGATCTATATCTAGCACTGTAATATCCTTTTGCATGTATATCTTAACAATGTGTTCATGAAATTGTTTGAATATTTTTAGTTTTAAAGTTTTTGCTTAAAAATTTTGCCTTTTTCGTTTAACAGATCGGACCTTTCATTCATTGAAAACTGTAATTTTTTCCCTCTGAAAAATAATCGCACCTCAAATTTATATTAGCCGTTAAATAACGTTGTAATTCGTTATTATTAACTGTATTTAATTGCAGATTGTGAAGTTTTTGTTAAAACATGTATGGCTCCCCTTATGCAGGTTGAATGGTAAAACTACTGGCTATTGTTCACATGAGAGCCGCGAATTTGAAATAATGTGCTGAAGATAGTATATGATTTTCTTATTCACATAGGAAAGCTAAATTTTATGAGAATACTTAATTTTTATGTTGTATTTTGGCTGTCATATCCCCACCCTCTCTCATACACTTGGGTAAATTGCAAAATTACGTCTTTATGAAAACGTGCTGTAAGAATGTCTTGTTGCTTTAATATTCCGATAAGGGCGATTTACGGATTGAATCAAAATGTATCATTGTCACTATCATTTTAAGTAGAACTATCTCTCTCTTTTTTTTTTTTTTAAACTCTTCAGATATTCTACTTGGTTTTCCATCTTCCTTTTAAAAATATTTTACTTCGGCTTAGCAAGCTTTTTCACTGATGAGACTTTAATATTTTGTTTGAGTATTTTATGGCTCTATTTTCTGACATTGGACTTGCATATTAAACTTAGGTCTCCCAGCGTCTTTTTTTTTTTTTTTTTTAGCTTCACTCCGTGTATGCAGAATAAGTAGTGAATATTAAATAGTTAAAAGTGTTGTAGATTGTGAGACCTATATGGTAATGCTTCCTGGTAAGAATACCGAAACGTGAAGTTTACTTACAATTTTGGATTCGAAAATAGGAATGATATGACTAGGGGGGAAAGTACCGAAAATATCAATACCATTTTTTAATTTAATTATTTTTTTTTTTGTAATTTTAATCTAGCTGAGAAATATTTAAATGCGTATTGCTGGTGAAGATTTTAATTAATTTCTGTAATCTAATTACATGTTCAAAATAATGATTATTTTTTATAAAGCATGAAGTAATTTTGGTAATTTTTAAAGTATTTTGTTGACAGTGCCTGCGAAATCTTAGAGAATGGTTCAGTTAATAAATTGAGTTGAATTATGTAAAAATTTAATACATTGAATCATAAATTAACGAGCAAATTAAGTAGTCGTTCATTTGCTAATAAAAACAATGTTTTTGCCGAAGAAAATCAATATCCGGATTATTCATGAAGAATCAGATTGTTTTGCTAATAATTCCTTTGAGAACAGTTATTTTTTCTTTTAAACTATTTTATTTCCATACATGTGATTAATCGGTTTGTTATGAATTATTAAATTGAATATATTTAAGTTAAATGTAATTACAATTGAAGCAAACGATGAAAAATCTAAAAGTGATTTGGTACGCCAAAAGTGATCCACCAAATACAATAGCCTCTAAAGTAGCTAATTAATTTAAGTTAAGGAAATATCAATATTACTAAAGATCAAATTTTCTGACAATTCGTATACAATAATTGCTGGTTATTTCGATTATATAGATGGAATCGTGTGTTTGATAAAAATCACAAATATACTATTAGAATGAATTAGCAAGCATTAAGAAGCATTATTAAAGCATGAATTAGAGGATTTTTTCCCCCTCACTTTTAAATCGATTTTATTAACCTCCCTAGGGGCGTTTTGGCGTACTAGATCACTTTTCAATCTTTTATCCTTTGCTTTTAATAATATTTAGCTTAATATACTCAATTTAATAATTTATCTTTTGCTTTAATTTTAATTATATGTAGCTGATATAATATTCAATTTAATAATTTATTGTTTCCTTTAGTTTTAATTACATTTAGCTTAAATATATTCAATTTAATAATTTATCGTTTGCTTTAATTTTAATATCGGAAAAGTTTACTATTATCAATTTCTCGATAATTCATCGTTTACTTAAATTATTATATTTAATTGAAGAATTTAATAATAATTTTAAAAAACGCACCTTGGAAGGCTAAAAATATGTTCTTTGCATATAACTTTTTAATAGTTGTATTTTTTTTTTCTTTTTATTTTCTTTACTTTCTTTTGTGTGTGTACGAAATTCATTGTTGTTTGTATTTAACTAGTATATACTGATTATATATAATTGTATATATATATTTTCTCTCTCTCACACTCTGTATATATATATTTATATATAATGCTAAGATTTCTCTCCCCTTCCCCCAAAAAAGTTTAAAACAGATTTATTGAATTTTTTTAATTGTTTGTATTAAAAAAAAAATTTTTTTTTATCTTATTTATAATTCAAATTATATTCGTCAATTTTCGAAACAGAATGCGAATGTTCTAGACATAATTTATAAGACCGATGTATACTCGGAAAAATATTAATACTGTACTGTGTGTAAGTTTATTCTTTAGAAATACGAATATGTTCGTTTTATATGAATAAATATATACGTTTTTCAGATAAATGTTTCATATTTTATATAACATCTAGAAAACACGACGCTTAGATAATATTTAAATTTTTAAAAAAAATTGCAAACTTCATTTAAATTACTTTATTTTCACTGATAAACGTTTTGGTTTTGAGAAACGTGAATGTTGGGAAAGTTTCACGTGTAAGAATGTAGTTGGGAATGTTGTAGAGACGTTGAAAATGGGAAATAATATCCCTTGAATCTTTTTTTATAATGAATGGTTAAACTTGTTTTAATAGTTGTATCGAACACTCTTGAGAGAGATAATTCTTGAAATATGGAATATATTTCCAAAAATCTAGTGGTCCGATGTATTGTTATTTAAAGACACATGAATAAAAAAATTACCTCGGTTTTCTCTTATTGTTATCTTTTATATTTGTTTGTAAAATTTCTAATTATTTTTTTTTGGGGGGGGGAAGAAAGAAAGAAAATACGACTTGCAAAATGCAGTTGCAACACTTATTTCAAGAATATTTTCTTTAATTTAAGCAAAATGTGAAAAGTTGTTGAAATTACATTTTTCTACATCATATAATTGTTCACCAAATCATGTAGAATAAAACCATTAGTTGGTATCCACTCGTTTTACTTTTTTTTTATTCATTATTATTCCAATCGAAGTGTATACTATGAACCAAAGTACTTATTTAAAACGTTATATAGTCTCATAAAATTTATTTTCATTGTTTGAGAAATCTCTTCTGTCGAAACTTTTGTTCGTGACTATATTTCAATTTTATGTTATAAAATATCTTTCTCTAGGAACTTTGAAAATTACTGAAAAATAGACTCCTTTTCTGTTTTATTTAGTAATTGAAGAGCTCACGCGAGAGAATAAATATTTTAATTACGTTGCGAGGTGGATCCAAAAATTGATTCCGTACGTACACTACTTGTATTTGCTGAATATACTTTAATTCTTTTGCAGGATATGCATTATATGAGAAATAGTTTTCTTTTTCAAAATTCTATGCGTCTTTCAGTTACTGTGTTTGTTAGAATGTTTTGTGTGTGATTTGTCGTTGATGTGCAGAGTGCAGTGACATTAAACACTGCAGATGGAAAATAAATTTTTTTGGAGAAAAATACTAATCAAAAGAAATATTTAGTTTTATTAAATGATTAATATTATATTTATTCTATTAGTCATTCTACTATGTGCATCTTCAGTTGTAAACATATCTCGCTCCTCCCTCCTTCAAATACTTATAAATTACTGAAACACATAATTTTAGAGCAAATTCGCCTTTTTTGTTGTTGTTAATACTGATTGATAATGCGCAGTATGAGATTTGAAACACGAATGCTTTTGATCTAAGCTTCTTCTGGATAAACTTGGATTTATCGTTAAAGATTTTTCATATTCGTTGTTCTCAAGGCTTTCCTTTTTCAGGTAAGCAAAGGCATCTGGGCTAAAAGGCACCCTAATGATCTTTTTTCTTTCCCTAATCCTTTCTACGTCTTTGGTAAATACGGGTAACGCACCCTCGGGATACCTTAGCGATCCTTCTCTGTTTTCGACTCTCATTGTCATTTTATTTCTTTGCCCTCTCCAGACTACAGTTTTTAAACAATTGTTTGGTGCAGCTTAGCCCGATTTGGCTCTTGTGCCATAAACCATCACTGTCACTCACTCACTTGTAGTTATTGAAATCTTCAAAATTGGTACGAGTTTAAAAGAATCAGTCGAACTGTATGTGAGCTCGTATGGTCATATTTGACGTGCAATTGTGTTAGATATATTTCCACATTAATATTTATTTCGTTGTATGTATTCGTTGTAAAAGAAGATTTCGTTTCTCCTAATATATAGCAAAAAAAAGTTATAGATATACTTATAGTAATAAAAATATATTAAAAATTCTTTTGTTTCCTTTAATTAAAAAAAAAATAAGCATGCTTAATTTTCAATTTGTTTTTCTGAGTAGTTCATGCAATGGAATATATAAAATATTGTGAACTGTCTTTCCGTTCATAACATGTGACATTTTGTTCTGAATTCATGTATAAAAATATATATCATATATATCCCCGTATTGAAATTTTATCTTTAACTAGGTATCTATAATTAAATCTGTTGTGTAGTGTACTAACGTGATGCTCCCTTATTGTTAAAAAACAAAAAAAAAAGACAAATTTTACTGGTGCTTTTATTTTCTTGAATATTTGTTTTTCTTAATTTATGGACAAACTGTTTTACTTTTTCAGACTGTTAAAACAACGTCCTGATCATGCCCTCATTTAAGAGGCCCTGAATTTTAATAAATTTCTTAAGTGCGTGTGTTGCCTTGTGTGTTTTTTAGTTGTCAATAATCTTTTGTAAGACATCGCCATTGTTTTCGACAGTATTTGGAATCCTATTTCTACACGATTTTCTTTAGATAGGAAATGGTACTCTCGATGCTATGATGCAACAATAGATGCTGATGATTTCTTAAATCCCGCTTTCAGATGTTATTATTTATTTACAAAATTTTAAAACTTCATTGCATAATTACAATCACATAAGATATAAATGTACATATTTATAATGATTGTAGACTATTATTTCCTTGATTTACTTAATTCTTAAGGGGAGGTACCATTTTGTGTGTGTATATATATATATATAATATGCATTTCTTAAACTCATCCATAATTATTCTATTTGAATTGCTGTAATAAGATTTTTTTTTCATAGTGAATGAAATTAATAATATTCTAATGACGTATATTTATATATGTGCAATTCGTGTTTTTCCACTCACAAAAAGAAAAGAAAAAAATAAATGGGAATTTTTAGACCATTTCACTTCTTCAAGGGGGAAAAGTCTTAGTATTTTATCTCATGCATGTTATATTATCAGAGGAGAGGAAAAAAATGCATGTTATGTTTACGATTTTATTTTATTTATGTTTGATACAAGTTTTTTTATTGAATCCTTGAAAACATCCTTAGTTTTACAATATACGCTTTATTACTTGTTCAAAATATAAAACCATATAAAATATATACCATATAAAATTCTCCTGGAAAAAAAAATCAAAGTTAATTATATCTTTCATAAGAGCTTACTTTTATTAAGGTGTACATTCCCCCCCCCGATTAATATGAATGCTTATTTCATAGGATATTACTAGTTTTTATTAATAATTATTTTGCTGTTCTCGTACAGCCAAAAATATCCGTGAAATTTTTGTTATAATTTATCGTTTTACCCTTATATTTAAAATTATCTATCTCTCTCTATATATATCACCTTTCATATGCTCCCTTATTCATTTACTAAATGTTTACTCTTTGAGAATATTCTTGAAGAAGTATATGTCCTTTTTTTTATTAATTTTATTCACAAATATATTGCTCGAGTTAAGAGCACTGTAGGAAATTCCGGGGCATTATTTGCTTCTTTTAACTCCTTACAATATTGTTATAATGTCTTAATACATATTAGGTATATGCAGTCGTCTCTTTTATTACAATATGTAATTATTTGGAGTTATTATGTGCCATCCCATCCTTTCAAAGGGAAGATATCGATCTCAAATAGTTTAGTGCTCAGGGAAACTAGGTGTTTGGGTCCTCTATATCATACATATGAGAAAATATCAATACACTCTTATTGTCACAAGGCTTATCTATGGCATGTGTCAGCATAAATGTGTTTTTCTGGAAGTCTTGCTCATTTGAATATTTCGAAATTAAGTTTCCAACGAATAAGACGCCGTCTTTTATGCCAACGCGCTTTTGCGGAGAAGCCCCCTTCGATGCATTTTCTGTCTCCTCCTCCACCCTCCGCAGTTTAAAAAGGAAGAGGGGGAGGGAATGGAAAAGTTCCATAAGCCCTCTACTCCACCCCCTTTGCCCATTCTCTCGCTAACAAAATTCCCTCATCCTGCAATGCACGTGCTGCAGCTGCGAGGGCGAAGATGTCGACAAGGAACCTCCCGCGTGTGCACGCCCCGCACGCTCGCAGCCAATGCGCATTGGAGGTGTGGGCGGTGCCTCCCCCGGAATCGTCCTCCCCTGCAACGCGCGCCGCTCTTCTGTTACTTTCTCCATCCGGACCCCCTTTTGCAAAGAAGTTCACGGGCATATGAGTGAATGTTCCTTCCTTTTCTATCTCTTCTATTTTCTCCCTTCTTCCCTTCCAAGGGTATTTATTCACAATTCCCGTTCTTTATTGTGCTACCCCTTTACTACTTCTTCCCCCTCACCCTTCCATCTCTTCAGTTTGGGAGCGCGCGACGGGCGAAATATTTATATTTCTCCGACCTGCCTCCTGGACGGCTAGGAAATTTTCCTACTAAGTCCGCCCTCAAAATTGCGGAAATCGAATGGAATTGGATAGATAAAATATTTTCCTTATGCCTTGTTTTTAGCGCAAATTATTCGCACGTTTGCTCATTTATTTTTTATTCAGCAGCTGCATTAGAAATATAGAATCGGAAATTATAACCACAGTTCATTAAAGAGCTCATTTTATATCATATTGATCGTCGGCAAGACCATTTTTTTTTACCTTGTCAATGATTATTTTCTAAACAAAATCTCTGCGCTAGCGCTTTAACTATTCGTTTCATGGGACCTGAATATCAAACATTTGATAAAACGCATTAAATCGGGTATAAATATTTTTATACATATAGGTAATTTATTTTTGGTTTCACTTCGTATTTAGCGTAATATAGCACCTGAGGATTCAGTACGAAAAATTTCACACAACTATCCAACCTATCTTTGACTTACTCTGCGAAATATAAATTCTGCGTGTTAATTTCATTATACACAACTTTTGTGAAATCGATCTTACTTGACTCCTGTTAAATCAGTATTTTATTCGAAACCTTTCTCACACATTCTGTTAAGATAATGATTAAAACTGGTTTAATACTGTGTGTGTTAAAAGTTAATATTAAAGACAGAAAAAGTCTATAATTGCTTCGCTGTTTTGCACATTTATTTTAAAATATATTGTTATTATAATGAAGTTAAGAAAGTATAAATCACAATTTGTTATATTATATAAGAAAACTATTCTCCTAAGTGTTTTATATATATCTAATTGAGCTGAAGGATTTTTTACCGAGCGAACCAGATTTTTTAAACGAGCAAAAAGTAATGCGGTTGAAAAAGAGCAATTCCTTAACAATATTTTTAAGACTAACTGGAAAAAAAATGTTTAAAAGGATTTTTAGTGCTTCAAAATAACATTTTTTTTAAGCATTGTAAATTTTATATGCTTGTTGAGCTTTTATTAGATTTAATAAAACAATGAAAAATTATTAAAAAATGAAATATAAGAAGTGTTAAAGGCAATATTTAAACAATTTCTTAAAGAAATTGTAAGAGGGCATGATACATTTCTGAATATAGAACAAATGATGACTGTACATAACGAATTTCATATCTTTTATCGGTATAAAAATATTATCTAACCTCGGAAATAGTCTTTGTTAACTGGAAAGTAAACAGCATATTTCGAAAAAATATTTAATAAAGATATACTGGAGACATTTTTTATCCATCTATAAATTATAATTTTTATTTGTATGTATTACTTTAAATAAAAAAAAAAATATATCAGTTGGTGGTGAGGTGCTTTTTTTTTTTTTTTTTTTTGTTTATTTCTTTTGTTTATTAGTGAAGCTGCACCGTCTATCATAATATTTCTTATTTTATCAGTTGTTACCTATTGCAAATACAAAAATGGTAACTGGAATTAATTGAAAGTTTTATTCGTAAACTTGAGAGCCTGAAGTGATTTTTTTCAAACTTTAACCCGTTGTAAATTTTTGAATCGGGCAATTTACGAATAGTTCTCGGACCGACAAAAAGAAATGCTGTTAAATCAATGCAAAACAAATATTAAAAAGTCATCTGTGCTGTGGTTAGATTCCAAAAGGTTTAAAAACCATTTGGATGCTGACAATCATTGGTTTAAGTATTCCTCACTCCCTTCCAAAAAAATATAGATCTGCCATGGAGGGAACTTTCAATGCGTCATCGCAACTGTCAGTTTACCATACTCAACAACAAAAACAAAAGGGAAATTGGCTTTGCTAATTTCATTTTAACAGGCGTATACATTTTTTTCCCTCTTGTGAAGTTGTTGAAAAAGTAGTGGTATTCAAAATGAATAATAAAGTAATGTAAAGTAATCGTACTTCCGAGACCCAGACTCTGCAGGAACAATTACTACCCCGGGCGGGGGCGAATAGCTTCCTCAAATTAAGAATGAATTTCTATTGACACTAGCAAAACATTGAAGTACAAAAACGTTTTCAATGTTAACAACAAAAAGAATTAGAAGAGACGATCCTGCCATAAAAATTAATTATTATATGAAATATTTAAATAAGAGCAAACGATAAGTTATTAAAATAGACAAGAATATTCCGTTCGGATATTAAAATAAATGCTGACGATAAAATATTAAATTAATGTATATATACCTTATGTAAACTAATATAATTATCATAATCATTTTGTGTTATGATGTTGAATCTAACATCACGTATCCTGTATTTTATGCCTTTTTTTGTTAATGCCATTTTCTCAAAACAACATGTTGGCACATGTTAACAACTAAACAGCGAATCTGAAAAAATCAATGGATATTCTGACTGTGCTATTGCCAAAATTCTATTCGAAATGTTTTAATCATTTGTTTTCTTTATTAAATCTCCTCTCTCCCCAAGGACAACATATCTTCAAAATATTTCTTGTAAAAATATTAAACAGATTATTTGCAGGCTTTCAATTACTATTGAGGCATCAGGTTAAAATTAGAACAATTATGTAAAAAAATCCTTCACTCTGTAATATCTTTATTAAGACTTAGTTTTTGTATGGTTTGTGTTCAACAATAAATTTTAAGCTACTACCATTTGTTCAGATTCAGCAACTGTGTTAAAATTTCGCTTAAAATTGTTTTATGTGCAAAACTCTGGGCTGCGGAAACATTTTATTTTTAATATTTTAAAAAAATAAGTTCTAAAATTTAATTAGCATTGATTGATATACACAGTAACAATAAATAGTTTTGCGAAATTAGTCAGTTGCGTCTGTTCTTTATACTTCAATTTGTTTATAGGCATATGTATTTTTTAATCGCACCTAGTAAACGGAGTTGAAGCATTAAATCTTAAGAATTAATATAAGTTCTATAGTATATATATAATGCTTGCATTTCTTCCTTCTTTATTCCTTTTTCGTATTATTTTCTGCATTTATGCGTTGTAAGCTAATAATTTCTTCTAACAATCTAAAGAGACGAATTTTCAAATGTTAAATAATTGAATTAGTAAATTAATACATCGTGGAATAATATCACAACATATGTAATATCTAAATAAAATAAATACGAGTGATACAACGCTGTCTTTTTCTTCGTTGGAATCTTTTCGCATTTCCCGTTTGTTGAAAATCTAAATTAATTTATTAATCCAATATTTATTTACCAGCGAATAATACATTATTTATTGTTTTACCATAACGTGATGTTTATCCAAATTCTATTTAAAATTTAATCAAACAATGATTTAACATTTATCTACATTGATGTGAAAATCTAAGTACATTTGATTTCGATAGACAGGTTAGCGAATATATACTAAAATCCATTTGAAAACTTGTATCAAATATTTCTATTATCTTTATGATTTAAAAAATATAGCATTGCTTCCGTGTAGAATATTAAATGTGAAGATTAATTGAATAATACATTAAATGAGTTATTTATTTTTTTATTTCTAATGAAAAGCACTTGCCTCCAAAGTAATAACATTATTTATTTTTAGGCACTTCTGCATCCTGAGAAAATATCTAGTCAGGTTAGTCCACATTTCTTCTCTCACACTAAATTAGCTGTTCTAATGAACTCACAAATGATAAACATATTTGAAATTTTATCTTTTGAAAATAGTAACAGATTATGATATAAAGTAATAATGGCAAGAGACTTACTGATAGACGCGAAAGAATTTTTTTTTACTTGTTAATTATTTCAAAACAGACAATTACAGATGGCAAAACATTCGCTTTGGTATTTCTTTTTTAATAAGAATTGTATATTTTCAGATATATGAAATTTTTATATTTTATGATGTATTTTCTTCTCTGAAATGAGAATTGGTGTGGGGGAGAAAGAGAACAACTATATATTGGGAAACATTTGTAGGCTATTTATTTTCTTGACCCCTCCTACCACTGCCACAAAAAAAGTAATAAAGCTGGAGCAGTTAACTTATGTACAGTATTTCCGAAGCACAATTGATCCATCACAAGTAACAATAGATTAGTTTTTTTTTTTTTTTTTTTTTTTTTTTAATATATGAAGTTAGCGTTTTAACTTGAATTACTTTTTTATTGCAAGAAGTGAGGTTTCAGTATCTATAGTAGGTTTGTATGAAGATTGATTGAATATTTACATTTGAAGCAGTGGAATATACATATCCAAATCTTTATTTTTTGAAGCTGTTTTGAGGTGTATCATTTTTAATATTTCGAATGTTTAATTTATTATTTAAGCAAATTATTTCTGTGAATGAATAACTACAAAAAAAATATAAAAGAAAGAAAGAAAGAAAGTAACTTACGCTATATATACAAGATTTGTTTGAGATAATATATGCTAGGATTATCTAGGATCCAAAATGAAATAAACGGTAAAAAAATGACATATAACAGAAGTATTATGCAATTTTGAAAAGTGTAGTCGCGTTAATTAAGCAGCTCTTTTAGATGAGTTTTTTAATAGTCTTCATCCGCTGCCAGAAATCACTGTTTTGTTAGTAAAACTAATATTTGCAGAATTCAATTAAATGTTCTATGCAATAGGTTATAAGTTTTATTTTATCACCTCTTATTCTCCTTAATCGTTTACAGTTAAATTATGTATTATAATTTGTCTGTCGGTAATTTTATATTTTACAAGGTTTTTTCCCCCCACAAAGTGTTTTGTAGAAAATTATACCTCAATTTTATGTAAAATGAGTTTATTATGTTTTAATTTTAATGTGAAGGGGATCCAAAATCGATATTTTTAAAATCAAAATTTTTATACTGATATGGATAGAATTACTTGTAGAGATTATTTTGAAATCGCTGAATAAATATTTAATAAAAATGTTTTTTTTTTTCTGTCGCTTCTAACTCTTTTGGATTATTTTCCTGAAAATAAGGGTATTTTTAAAAAAATATTTATGTCGGTTTTTAAAGAAGTAGTTGAAAGAATGACTAATTTTTTAAAACTGTCAATTTCAAATTCTTAAAACAGTGGAAAATTAATCTAAGATATATATATATATATTACCAAGGAGGGATATGATATTTTATTTGTATGTAATGGAATAAAAGTTCCTAAATATGTTTAAATGTTATTTATTAAAAATGAATGTATCACTGGATTTTTGAAATTAAGAGTACAATTTTGATTTAAACCTGACTATTAATATTAAAATTTATTTATTATATAATATTGCCAAAATAATCAATATAAATGTCTAAATAAAATTACGAATTTGAACCGTTTCTTTGAAGAAGCAATAATACGGAATAAATTTGAATGTATACTTGGAATAAAGATGAACTTTTTTATATCATTTTTTCTTAGAAGTTAAGGAAGATAAATACTTAAGTTTCAAGAACGTTTATTTTGAAAGCATTTTATATGTATGAATTGCTATCAAAAACTTGATTCGACCTAATATGACTAGAAATTTGTTTCGACATGGCTCGAAATTTATTTTTAAATATGTGACAATTTACACAAAATTGCACCCCGTACTTGAAACAAATAAAATAAAAAGTGTGCAATATTTGAATCTCATCGTAATTTGTTTAATTGATAATTTGTTCTGCGAATATTTTCACTCATTTGGCAGAGTTTTAAGTACAAACGACAAGAGCAACACTAAAATGAAAGAACATGAAAAACGGTGGTTAATTTTTTTTTACTAAACAATATTATCTTTAGTTAGAATATTTAAACAAATAAATAAAAGTTATTTGTTTTCGAATTCGGCTGATATATCACTATATATTTTTAGAATTAAGTAATTTATATTTAAAGCAACGTTTGAAGTTTTCTCTGACGCAAAATATTATTTTCTGATTTATAAATTTGGAAAAAAATTCATTCGAACTTTTGTTGTTTGGTTTCATGTGAAATTGTAATATTTGATTGTATAATAATTTAATACTGCTCAGTATTATTTATGACATAATCGATCACATATCAAAAATGCATTTGAAAATTGATGTTCGGAAAGATTAGCATTTCAAAAAATTAAAACTCTTCGTTTTTCTTGATATTTACTTTCAAAAGTTGCTTCACACTCTATGTATTCGGCTGTATTTAGGATGCACGCATTTTAAAAATTGCATGAAATACAATATTACTTTCCTTATAAATTTCGGCAATAGTTGTTGATAATGAATTTATTGTTAATTTCGTTCCATTTTTTTCAAAAAATGTTCTACTAATTATATATATCCAGTCTCCCTATATATCTTGTATTTATGACTGTAAAAATCAGACTATATACGACAAACATTGAAAATGCACAAAAACACCTTATGTTATTTATTTATTTATTTTGCATCGCATTTTCTCTTTCCCTAATTTGGTTCAAAAAAAAAAAAAAAAACTACCACACAAACGTAGACGCATCAAATTGTGTTACAAAGTTAAGAGTAAGTGTTACCCCACATTATATCCCGGTTACGTTATAGCACATTACGTATTACACGCTGGACTTTCTTCTACTTTCGATTTCTTTTCTTTATCATTTGCTTTTCTTTTTCTTCGTCTCTCCTTGCCCTCTCCCCCTCTTTTTTTCTTCCTTTTCCCCCTTCTTTCCATTAAATTAGTTTAAACCGATCCTTCCCGGCTGTGCGGCGTGTTGATCTAAAGGAGAAAGTGCCGTGAGTGAATTCAATGACTTCTCCTGCAGCGATCTTTCTTGGCACGGATCCAGATTGTTCCGAACTTTTTTTTCTTCAATTATTATTTTTTTCCCTTTTGGGATTTTTTTTTTTGTTTAGTTGTTCAAATAAGAGTCGCATACATAACGTAGTTTTTTTTTAAATAAAATTACGCTGAAGAAAATGTATTAGAAAACAGTTATATTCTGAATATTCATATAAACTTGCTAATGTTTAGGAGTTATAACTGAAATGTCTTAAAATTCTTGGTTCTCTAGTTTTGAATTTTGAAAGAGTTATATTTATTTATTTATTTTCCCCGCGCTTTACATGATTTTCAGATAATCTTGCGTTTAAATCGAAACTGTTAAATTGTTCGGCTATAATGCTAAATCTGTTAATGTGTGAATATATAAGTTCATAATTCTTTTTAAAGTTATTCACTTTAATGAAATAAACTTTCCATTATGCGACAGTTTGAATTAACATGTCTCTTCGATTCCCCTATCAAAGGTAGGATAGTTCAGAACGTGACTCTCTCAAAGCCAGTTTTTTTTTTTTTTTTTTTTTTTGCTACATTAATGACATTTAAAATAGTTGGATATATGTATATAAAATTCGTGATAAATTATGGTATAAAAATGTACGGAAGTAAATATGTATCGTAAACGTTTGATTTTTTTTTTTTTTTTTTTTTTTTTTTTTTTTTTTTTTTTTTTTTTTTTTTTTTTTTTTTTTTGCTGATCCGTTTGTAAAATTTTATCTCGGAACAATTTTACTTTAAAGTTGCAAAATACCGGGTTTTATTACACTTCAAAATGTTTTTTTAATTATTTTTCGTTTTTAGAAGAATTTTTAAACGTGATTACTGAGAATTAATCATAAGCTGTTATTTCGTTCTTTTTCTCTATAAAAACGTGTATTTAAATCTTTAAATTCTACCTAATTTTAAGAGCCGAGTGATGTTCTTTTTTTTTATAATCTATTTGGCGAATAGCATTTCGAAGAAATTAAACTCGTAGAGTTTTATTCAGGTTAAGGCAACATTTATATATGCAGTAAAACTTCGTTAAGTCGGATTATTCTTAGCTAGAGGTGGTCCGTGATATCGAAAATCCAAGTTAACCGAAAAACGGGAAAAAATAAAATAAAATGAATCATAGTAAATCGCCTTTATATTGAACAAATCGAGTGCGAATCATTTACTGAAGATAAAGACGTATATTTTGTGAACATTAGGAGAGTGCACTTAAATTTTTATTGCATTTTTCATTGAGACAAAGTAGAATCATATTTGTCACGGATTATCAGAAATGTGAGTTAAGTTTTGTTGACTTTATATATCGTATTTGTTAAGTCCCTCGCCCACTTTTTTTTCAACATTCAGAGCTGTTAGAAAATAATATTCCAAAATACATAGGTTAAACTAAGAAATGTAATTTCGGAAATTATTAGATAGCTTCTCATATTTAAAAAGAAAGAAATTCTTGCTAACCTATCCGGAGACTTAACGCGACTCAGTTGTATTTATAAAATCGCCGATTTTTTTCCTTCTCTTTTTTTTAAAAAAAATCTCTTCCTAAAAATTTAACTTCGGATATAATAAAAGATTGAAAACGATTTCAGTTCTGTTGAAAAGATGTATTGTTGTTGAAGAAATATTTAAAGATTATTTAATCCTATTTTGTTCTCTTTAATATTTTATTTAAAGATTTTATAAGTTTGTTTGTGTATTAACTATATGTATTATCAAATGTTTTACGATTCCTTCAGCCTTTTTTAAAAATGAGAATATAGTTCAAATAGTTTATTTTTCTCTTTTTAGATTTGTTTTGTGTTATTCCTCAGTGCTAAAAAAATATTTAGTGCAAATATTTCTGTATGCCACTTATTCTTTTACCTCTTAAGGTCGTTTGTAAATCGGAATTGGGATTTATCTAAATGAATTTAATAAATGTCATGTTTTTGCTTACATTTTATGGAAATTTAATTTATAAAAAGAAAAATGTTCATGAGCTCTAGCAGAGTGAACCTTTTTCCCTATTATTCGTTTTCATAACCAATATTGTAGAAATTATTTATAGTTGAACTTATATTTGAATTCGATGTGCCTAGTTTTAAAATTAGTCTGCAGAATTTTCAAAGATAAATAAAATAAACCAAAGTTCTCAATTATATTTGAGATATAAATATTGAAAAAAAAAAAAAAAACTTGAATTAAAGTTTATTATTTTGTAATGAAATATTTAAAAATAGCTTGAAACCGTATATATGATAAAGAATTTGATTTTTTTATATATATATTAACTTTGCCCTTGGAAGCAACACGAGAACTATTGGCGATGAACCTAGTCATTTCTGAACCTCGGACAAGTAAAGAGAACAATACCTGTGGCATGGCACCACCCTATCCAAAGCTCCACATCACGCAAAGTGGAATTTAGGATCTCGACCAGATTTAGTGTGTATGAGTCCCGCTTCACGAAGGTCTTCAGTAGCATAAAAGCTCGAACCCACAACTCAAAGAAAACGTCTCCGGTCGTGAGTCCGGACCATGACCACTAGGTTACTCACGATGAAAGGAACTTATTTTTTAATATTATTACAAATAATTCTGGTAGCGTAAAAATTTGCATTTCCGCAAGAATTACATGCAATCAAATTAAGCGTGAGCAGCTTGTAAATTCTCATAAACTTAAAAGGCAACTTCGCTAGATTTTAAAACTGTGTGAGAATTAAAACAAACATTCTAATAGTGGAAACGCTGCAACCAAACCTTGTCGGTAAAGGCCTTTAATCTTCAATTAGACAAAGAATTGAGGCATTTTACTATAAGAATCATTTAATTTCTCAAATGCGTACTTTAAAAATTTAATGAAATCTTTGAGATTTTCAAAGGAAGAACATTTTAACGAAGAGCAAAAATCAGTTATGTTTGAAGAAATTATTTAGGTTGTTTTAGTAGAACCATTTATTGAGGTGTGTAATAATGTTTCTTTTGAGAGTCAAGTGTATTTTTCTTTATAAAGGGAGTATGTAGAACAATCTATTATATTCTATAATGAAGTGTGTGTGTGTGTGTGTGAAGAAGGGAAAGAGGACGTCGATCATTTATTTGAGAATCACTCTGGGTTTGGTACCATTTTAAGCGTGAGAGTACGTCACGAATCTTCCGAATAATTTCGGAATGTTCACCATCTTGTGTGTAGATGATAATATTTAGAATTACTGACCATACTCTGTGCAATGAATGTTGAATTGAGCCTACTCAATCTGCCTATCTAGACTCCAACTGAAGCATGTTATTTTTCAATTGTCAATAAAGAATGTGGAAGAACGAAGTCACATGTTACCTGGTGGATTGAAAATGTTGCACCTTTCCCCCTTCCACGGTAACAGTAAGGAGCTCTCTAATTATAACTAATTCTTCTTAGTCCATTTAATTATTATCGTGATTCACAAGTTTTACTTTATTAGAATTATATCGATGAGCTATTTATTGTGAAAGAAATATTTGACTTGTATAGAAAAAGGGCTCACCAGTCCTCCCCCCCCCCCTCCTCCTAGAGAAAATGTACGAAAATTTTTATATGTGTTGCAAGAGCTAAGATCATTGTCCTCATTTATTTTCTTTTTGTCTTCCAAACATGCGTTTGATGCGTAACATTTCGGTACCTTGTGAACATTGTTAATCGTAAGATAATGTCGTAGCAATCGATCACATTCGTGTTTAGTGTGACGTAATAGAAAATAAAATTTCTTGATTTTAGTGAAAACTTTCGTGATAAAAATGCAGACTCTTAGATGCTCAAAGGCCATTTCAAATTTGTCTGCATGTTACAGTAAGGTTATTTTATAAGTGAACAAATGTCGAGAGCATCTTAAATTATGTAATGTGAATTATAATTTGCTCTACGCTTGTTATATTTCAATATGTCATATTCGAAATTCATAAACTATATATATATATATATCAGTACGGGAATGGGAAATTCCTCTGTGCTTGAGGGCCGTTCGATTTTATATGATATGTAATGAGGGTACATTTTAGGAATTTTGGTTTAATATACTTGCAATAGTTTAGTACTTCGTAAACTTCATTTAACTATGTTTATTAACTTTTAAAATTCCGTAATTTTTACCATTATGAGAGGCTATGTGTGCCAGACATTTCCAACAGATGTTCGTCCGATTTCCGTTGTGTGCCCTCTCGATGAAATTGGAAAATTAATGTACTTATTGATCACTGGAGAGCTCTATGGAAATTCTGAATGTAAATAATATCGAAAGGAATAATCATGATAAGAAGTAAAATAAATTATCGGAGGTGGGTAAAAAAAAATTATATAAACTTATAAATTTTTCAGTGGGCCGCACTCTCTTGGATAGTGCATTGGACCACTAGAAAGTAAAATTTTGCCTGAAAAACTGTTGAAAGGAATATGTGAACTGCTTAAAAATGAAACACTCTGGCACCGAAACATCTTGCCCTTAGAGGCTTACTTTCTTCAGATAGATAGTAGATAGTGTACCCAAGCGATTCAAATAGTGTACCCAAGCGATCGGCTCTTTTCCCATTGGTCAACTGTCTTTGGTAAATACGGGATACCTTAGCGATTCTACTATATTGTTGACCCTTTTTCTCTGCCCCCCCCTGCCCCCAGTTTTTTCATACGTCTAATTCACAGTTACACCTTGTTTGGCGAAACGTAACAAGATCTGGCTCTTGTGCTATTAAACTTAATCATCACTCACTCACCAATACGTCTTTTTTTTTATATGTTACATTCTTTTTTTAATTAAAAGTATCTTTTGATTTTTGTAAGCATTTTAGAAACGGGAAGTTGTTGTAAAAATTCAGCTAAATCAGTAGGAATTACGTGTATTATCTTTTAATATTTTGAAATTTTTCTTTAAAAAAAATATTATTTTTCATTTGATAGATACCGGAAATCTGTGGATCGGCTTGTCAACGACCCTTATAGGATCTTACTATGATAGTGGTTTTCAAGTTCAGTTGATCGAGATATTCAATTTTATTAATTATATATGTATAAAATTCGCATGTAATATAAACTGTAGCAATGTTCCCAAACGTTTTCGACTCGCATCTTCCTACCTTAATATAAAGCATGACTAGAAAGATATTAAAATAAATGAAACACGAGTAACACCAGAAGGAATTGTAATAAACAACTCACCCTATTACATGATTGATCAAATTCACATTTATTCAATAACATTAATTTCATGGGGTGAATAAGAGCCTGCAGATTGCTGCCTTTGTCTGAAATCTTGAGATCATTGCCGAAAATCTAACTTCTTATAAATAAGAAGTCGAAAATTAAAGTAAAATTCGCCGATCACTCAGAAAGGATATTGATCTTTTATTTAAATCCATAATTTAGTCAATTCCTTGCTGCCTAATTTCACTTTCAAACTATTGCCGCAAGACAGCTCAGTAAGATTCTATTCTGCGGATAAAATTCAAACATAACCCTGGTTCTGAATGGATCTTGAATGCATGCCAACTTATCAATATTTTCATTAGAAAGTTTTTCAAATCAGGTACAATATGTATGCTTCAAAAATGAATTTTATACCTTGAAAGAAATCTATTTGAGGTGAAAAATTGCTACAGTAAATGCATAAACAATCCTTGTCCATATCTTGGTACGTTTTTGTTCTTAATAGTTCCGAGTTTTATGGAAAAAATGTGTGTGTGTGTTATAATCGTACGTGATAAAACATTACCACAAGAGAGCTATTATACATTGTTGTACAATTAAGACGTGTGTTCGGTTCTCTTTCGCCCCCCCCCCCCATTTAATTTGCCTTAGTAAACGAGTTTTTATAAAATCGAGTACTTTTTCTACGTACTTGACTCAGAGCAGGATTCGAATATCTCGACGTAAGCACTTCCCTGTTAATAATACATGAGTTCTCAGTGCGTCAAGGGCTTTTCTTCAAGTAAGTCTCTATAATCTTGCTTAATAGCCAGACATGGAATGTGCACCTTCAGTACAGACACCAAAGCACTTGCTCCAATCCAAATTATTTTCAGGTATAAAAAATATCAAAGATTTCGAACTAGTACTGAGCCTTCGCACCTGCAGTAATGTTTTTGCAAAAGAGAAAGTCTTCTGAAATGTCATTACCATCTACCGTACGCTGCATATCAAATGAACATCCTTATTATTATTCGTAGCCTGGTACAGCTGCAATCCAAACTTCTTTCCTGTGATTTTTTTCAATTAATTGATTATAGAAATAGTTCGTCACATGATGTAATCTGCGACTGATTGTATTATTGAACATAGGTACTTTTGAAAATTGTTTCCCTATCATAATGTTCAGCTTATTTTCGGCGAATGGTATGGAGCAATCATATATTTCGCGATTCTGTAATCTTACCAAGATTATCAACAGCACTTTACGCCAAAACATTGTTTGATTGATGCATTCACGAGAAATTGTATTTTTTTGCTGTTTCAATTCTTGGTAAAGAAATTACGAGGTATATCAACCATGTGGGAGTGATTGGCTTCTAAATTACGCTTCAATTAACTTAGCAGCTTTCTCTCGGGTGCCAAAACTTTCATGCGCAATTCAGCGTTAATTCTGTCGTCATAAAAACTAAATTCTTAAACAATAGTTACATTTTACTATATTTTCGTTTGTTCATATTCGTGTACTTTCTCAGTCTATATTCTAACACAACCTTTATCACTATTCAATAAAAACCAATTCCTCGTTAAAATCGCAAGAATCGTAAAAGCATTTATCTGAAACCTTAAACAAGAACCAATGCAACATCGCTTGAAACCAGCATTGATATACTACAAACACAAACTACTAAGAAGATTCAGAAAATTACCATCTCAATCTGAAATTTTTGTGGAACGTAATTAATGTAATGAACATCTAGTAATTAAAAAATGTAATGATTTATTCCAGTTATAGATTTTTACTTCAGCTTCCTTAAGATGGCGCAACTTTCCATATTGAATAGAAAACGAAAAAATAATTATGAAAACTTTTGTAATATTCCGCCGCGCCTTTGTGAAAATGCCGCGGCGCGCACTTACGGATCCACTGGACTATAATGCGTAGCTAGATTTTGCTTTGCACGCGCATTTTCAATCTAGACCCAGCGCCTTATGTACCTTTTTCTTTAACTACATATTTATCACTTTTAATACTGTGAAATATTTTTTTCATATTTTAATTGCACTCACACAAAAAGACTTATATGTATGACTAATTATTAACCAAGGTGATGTACTAAAAATGGACCTTTTTAAAGTGCTGTATGCTGTAATTTGAATACTCTGGAATTGATTATTCAACTTACTTCGTATTTTATGAAATTCGAAAGTCTCAAATTATGTATAAAAATAGAACAATTTTTGTAGGTTCACTGTAATGAAAGTTCAATGAAAAATTGACGCCCCCCCCCCCCCGCTTTTAAGATTCGTTCACCGAAAATGAAGTATTCGGTTTTATAGGCAGACATTTACATATTCATATATTTAAAAATTTATCAGTATACATATATCAGTTATTACGGAAAATTTATGTTTGAGGGTTCGTGTTACTTAGAGAATTTTATTGAAAGGGTTTGGTTTTTGAGGTAAATTTTTTTAAAATTGTTTTTATGCTGAATTGAATGAAAATCGAAATTTGCTAACTAGAGAGTAGAAAAGTGCCGTAGTTGTTGTGATTTATTAAAGCGTATGCTAGCATTCTGAATTTATTTGCTAATAGTATATTGGATATAAACATTTAAGATATAACTGCATAAAATATTATAAATAATACAATGCCATCAATTGTTACGAGGCAATTGAAAATAAATTTCGATCATATTCAAATGAACTGTTAAAAAAAGAGTAGTAAATCATTTGTGATACATGAAATACTTATGTGATGATATAAATTATCTTTTTTTGAAAGACTTTGTACTGTACGAAACGTTTATTTCAAACGAATTCTCATTAAAAAAAATTGGTGTAATATTGGAAAAAATTACTCGTGTCTTTTTAAAGAAAGGGACCCAAAATTTGACACTTGTTTTCAATGATTATTGTCATGTGAAGAATAACATTTTTTTAAACCTATTTACGAAACGAAAATAGGGTTTGAACTAACTTTTTCAATTAAAAATATTCTCCGAAACAAATATCGTATTCAGACTTTACTATCATACATCAGAGAGTATATCTTACGTATGATTCTTTTCCATCTGATTCCATCAGTTACCCCCTTCGTGTAATATATGTATTGTATTTCATATTATATACTTTAATTCAATTGGAATTTCAGCTTTGTTTATTAAATGAGAAATTGCGTGTTTATGGAAGGTTTCTGAACTTATCTGAACAGAATATCATAAAAACGGGTATTATGTGTAATATATATTGAAGCTTTTTTCTATCTTATAGCAAGAGTTCCAAGTTAACATCCTGTTCTTTTAAACAGATATTTTTTATAAGATCGCTTCTTCTTTAATTTTCAGTTTTTACGCCCATGTAACTGATATTTTCCGTAAATATCTTTCTTATTTTGGATATAATGTATAAGTTTTTTTTTTATTATTTACACAAAGGAAAATTTGACTTTTAAGATTATTAACTCAGTCGGAATCTACTAATTTTTATAAATTGGTTTTAAAATATAAAGGATTTAAGAAAAAGTGTATTTGATATTTCTTATCTCATAAATAACCACTACACGATTGGCAATCTTAGTATTCTTTATAGATTATTCCAATAACTCTCTTTATTATATTATTACATGTTTATCAAGCGATAAATTTTAACGTATTTGTACGATTAACTTAGAAATAATGAGTTGCTTACTAGATATTGAATTTATAACAAGTGTTTTATCATCTTTATTAGATTCTATTTTTGTATATTTTTTCGATTATCAAAAATTGCTCAATGAAGTAATAAGATAACCTTAAAAATATGGTGTGAAAAAGAATAAAAAGCAGATATTAAAAAAAAAGATTTTGTTTTATAAAAGAGTTCTATTTTCTTCAATAGTGAACAAATGTCAAATAAATAAATCATTTTATAACCAAAGGTTAACGCATAAGTATACAAATAGGAAATTACGGAATATTGTTTTTGTTAAAAGGACCAACCAGTATGACGTACAAAAACTGCCTTTGTGTGAGCAATAGTATTTTGAGTTTTCATCGCAACCCGATAAAAATAACTGTTATTTCAAAATTTAAATATTATATGCTATCTACAAGCATTTTTTTTATCCCTTTACTGCAGCCGGATGCTATAATATTTAATAATTCATTAATTAAATAGATACTTTTATGTATATTATTCAAAATGCAATTAAATATGTAGTTTAGTGAAACAAATATAACATCATCTCAAACGTTACAATTATCAGCAGTATCTCATCACTCCTATTAGTCATTGAATTCGAAACATAAAAAAAAAAAAAAAATAGACATAGCTGTGATTAGATTAATAACAGTGTTTGAAAATTTCAGAAATAACTATTAGTAATGAGAGAGAACTGAACTGAACAAAAAAGTTTGTGGATACATACTTAAGATATAAATGTTGTAATAACTAAGTATTCTGAATAAAGTGGCTGATTTCACTAAAAACTAATGTAATCTGTTTTCTATATTACTATTATCTTGGGAAATATTACTTGTGGCTAGTGGTTCACGTCGAGTCGCGGGTTCGAGCCTTGATGCCACAAAAGACCTGCCGTGTAGTCGAAGCTGATGCATGTTAAATCTGTCGGGGCTCAAAGTCCTCCTTTTGGCGTGTGCAGAAGTTAGGAGAGGGTGCCTGCTCAGGTGTCGTCCTCGTCACTTGTTTAACATTGTGAGTTCCGTCGCCAATAGCGTGTTGCTTCTAGTGCGAAGTTAATAAAACCAAACCAAACATGTAATTATGGCTTATAGTTCGCAAAATATCTGACCATTGCACTGATCTATTATTTCCTTGGTAAATGAATAATATCTTACTTCGTTTTATTTAAACGTTTTCGTTATGTATTTGGAAAATGAATACAATTTTTATTTAGTATGTTATTATTATTTTTATTTTTGTATATCATGATATCGCTGGAATGTTATATGTTCGTGACCTAACTATCCTCATTTTTAGCAGAATTGTTCAAACAAAAATATAAAAATTTTAGTGACTATTAAATTTTATCCAAACTCATATTCCATCTGTAATATATATATTTATTATACATCAATGTATAATATATATATTTATTATACATCAATGTATTAAGGGAACTGGGAAAGTCCTATCTCTCCCATGTTAAATTCAACAACTTTGTGTACCTTTTTCTCAGAAATGGTGCAAGATAAGATTATGAAATTTTTATGGAAGTTAGAATAACATGTTTTGCATACTTTACGTGACATTTTATTTTGAAGTAAAATTGAAAAAAATGTATTAATTATTTATTCATCTCTCAAATTAGCATATTCAACACAATTTCATGGCATAAAATAAATAATTCTCAAAAAATCATCAAAAACCCGTGTTAAAGTGTGTAACAACATAATATACGTGTAGTTAAAAAAACTGAATTCTTAAGTCTCATAGATATTGAGAAAAAGGAACTTGAACCTGAAAAATCCATGTTCTGAGAAAATTGCATTTAAAGATTTCATTGATACTATTATTGTTCATTATAAAATTAAATTTTAAAAAATCCTGCTTCGGATGAAGAATTATTCTCTTCTGCTGTCTCATTTTCAAGTTTTCTTTTTCCATTTTTTTTATTTTTACTGCCATTTTTTTGACATTTGAATTGTTTCCAATCTCTGTCGATAATGTGTTCTTTGTCTAATTCCTCGTTCTTTATCTAATTCTCGCATAAAGTATGGCACTTTGTTATATTTTCTACATTAAAGTGAGAAAAAGCGTCAAAAACACCAAATTTTAAAGTTTCGGTGGTAACAAATACAGTTTTTTGGTACACAAGTCCTGATGACACTGTTCACAAATTCGTTACGATTATGTGTGTTTTCCCATAAAAGCATTTTCTTAGCAACTCTGGATATACCGAATCTCTAAATACAGGCTTATTGATTTCCATTATTAGTAGAGGAACATGCGTATGTTTGGCGTGGTCATACATTTCGTCTTTTGCTTGCACACGATGAAAAGCACATCAGCTTTTAGGTCCAATTAGACAGAGTCCTCATTACTGGATATTATTTCATTACTCGACAACAAATGAAAATATTCTGCGCAAACTGCTAGCTACATGTCCGAAGGGGGATCCAACATTTCCAAAAGATCTATAATTCTTATATAATATCTATTAGCCTTTTAATTCGCACAGATATGTTCCCATTACAGTTTTGGCTAGCAGAAAATATATCCGAAACATACTTCAAGAAAATTAATCATATAATTTCTTATCCAGAATCCGTATTTTCATCATATTCATTATACTGAAAAAAAGAATAGCTCAATATGGCTTTTTTTACAATTTCATCATTATCTTTTATTCAATAACTCTCTCAATATCACTTATGGTTGACTTTCCAACAGTTTTACTATTTTTAAATATACTCTTACTTTGTTAAATAAAATATAGTGCAATCTAAGTGTGCAAGACAAGATGCACAAAAATTATTTTAAAATGTTTGATAGTTTGTAGGATATGTAACAACAAAGGTTATTATCCCCAATGTTTAAAAATCACACAAAGAACAATATAAGCAGTTAAAAACTGTAAAAAAAAATATATCAATTAACTTTATTGCTGTCAGTTATTCAATCGTAAGAAAATTAGAAAAGATAAATAGAGATAATAATATATGTAACACATTAAATGAGATGCCATGCCACGAGAGAGGTTTGCTTGCTTTAGTCAGGCTCTTTGAAAAGTGAACAATTTGTGAAGTGCTCTGAGAAAAAATAAAAAATTCCAATGCTTTTTTTTGACGAATAAATGTGATAGATACATCATTGGAAAGATAAAGGTTTAAGCTGCTTAATAATACAAAAGAGTAAAAATCGAATTTTTGGTCGAATTTCACTTACCCATTCCTCTTAAACTACCATTAGTAAGCAAAAATTATTAATTGTAACGAGAATAATCAGCTAACTCCCTTTTACATTAACTGAAAGAAACTTTCAACAAAAATTTAAGCGCCGGCGTTTAAATTTTTTAACTAAATGTGCTTTTAAGATACGTTCTAAAGAATTATACTTCTCAATCCTTAAACTTCCAACTTTCCTTCTAATTTCATTATACCTTTTCAATTTTTGTAAACCAATGCTGAAGTCAGTAAGCGCTATGTGAAATTAATTGTATCTTTTTTCTTTTCTTTCATTTCTAATTTAATGTTCATTTTTTTTCCATAGTTAATAAATCAATGTTACGCCTCAGTTTTATTTTAGGTGGGGTTTTAGTGGTGGTCCTCCCCGCCAGCTTTGGGTCTGGAGTTAGGTGTCTTGTGTTATTTTGATTACCTGAATGCTGGCAGTTTTAAATACAGGAGGATATTTTATTACTGAACGAGAGGGGGGGGGGGGATATTTTCACCTTTTTTTGTGCGAATTTCTTTGTATGCGTAAAATTTTAACATTTGTTTAAGATGGTATTACTCATTTCTTCAAATTGTGTCTTCTAGCGCTTTTCGGTTAAGACCCACCCACTCGTGCTTTTTTCGTACGTAATAAATGAAATTTTTTTCGAGAATAAATACCCTAATTCTGCTATTTACATGGTTTTTCCTGTTAATATTAGCTGTATTATTAATTATATGTATCTTCCAATCAATTACGTGTTTGATAGGAAAATTTGCTTAAATTCTTTACATTATCGTAATTGAACCTTAAAAAATTTGTTGCTTCGTAACACATCTATGTTTCCTTGAATTTCTTTAATACACTGTAAGTTAAATTTCTTAATCCCTTATATGTATTCTTTTTCTCAAAATCAGGTTGTTTATAAAATTTGTTCATTGATTTTTGCTATTCTTTTTATGATTTTAACTTTCTAAACCATAAAAGATCATTTACAATCTCACTGCCTATGTATTTTCAGTAAAACCCTAATCTCATTTTTTCCAGATATTTAGCTGTTGCATTGATCTCATTAGTTTTTCTTCGCAAAGTGAAATTTTTCCAGCAGGTAGATTAAAATTGCATTTGTGATAAAGCTTATTAGAGCTCCCCTATTGTATTGCACTATTTAATCTGCTACTTAATTCCTTATTTTCTTAGTCCTAAGTATGTGAAAAGATATACATGCGCTTTTGTAATGGCAATTTTAAAGATTTTAACGAAGAGATCCGAATCAATCAAAACAAATGTTTGCATGTGACCGATGTATATTTACTTGTATGGTTTAAATATTACGTGCTTTTTAAATGTTTTTGCATTGAATATTGTTTTACTATTACCCAGGCTTTATTATTTCTCAAAAAGAACATAACACTCTAATTAGGAGTAGACTAAAGAAATTGGCTGAGTAATAGTAATTTTTCATATACATATTGAAATGTGTATGTAATTAATAATTTTGATTATTTGTACTGAACATTGCACATTACTATTAACGAGGATTTATTTTACTTCTCCAACATAATCATAGTGTACAATTTGGAAAAGAAATTAAAGTCATCTATGTATTATTTGTTTTTTTGTAAGGAAGTATAAAACTATGCTTAAAAACTGTTGAAATTTGTACCAAAACCCTTTATTACTACTAAACTTTGGCTTTTGCTTTTTAGACCGCGATACTGTCACGTTTTGTAGCCCATATTTCGCTAGAACAAATTTAAATAAGAGATATTTGAACTCCATTAGTGATAAAAAAAATGGTAGGCTTTTTTTTTATATATATCTACGAACATTTTCTGAATCTAAGTGGAAATATGTATTAATCCTTGTATATTCCCATTTTTTATACATGAAGCGTCACAAAATATTCAAAATTCGAGAAATGCTCACATTCTGGAAACCTAGTCTATTCCCGTTTTTTTTTTTTTTTTATAAATTATAAGGGATTTGTATCCTATGTTTCTGCACAAATACAGATTTCATCGCATAATTTTTTTTTTAAAGATATCATTTTTAATACTAAAGATATCCTTTTAATTTCATAAATAAGAAATTCACTCACTATTTATATTTTTGCACTCATGTTGCCAAAAGAGTTATTAACATTGAACTTTGGGTTTTTTTTTTTTTTTTAAATTTAAATTTATTTAAAAGCTGTGAAAAGCAAATATATTTTTAATAAAATTTCAAAAGGTTGTGATTTATTGCATTAAGTAGATTTAATGATTAAAAATATTGTGTACGTCTTTGAAATTGATCTGCATTTCAATACTTTTTGTCTTACCTTGAGTCTGTTTACAGCATTATAATGGATAATAACAGATTTGATTTTGCATTTTGTTTATAAAATAGATATTTCTTTTTTAATCTTATGCACCCAGCATAGCTAATGTAAAAAATGTGAGACTGAAGAAATTTTTTAATGCATTTTTGCATTTAGAGCTTGTTAAAATAACAGTACTTTTAATTAATAGATTATTGTATTGTTCTACTGTGTTATTTAAAAGTGATTAGAAGAAAAAAAATTTATATGTAATAAAAGACCGTATTCTTAATGTAATTTTAATCTGCAATCTAAATATTTTCACATATAATTCATTAAGTCAGTTTAAAATAAGGATAAATACATGCAACTTTGTTCCTGTGTGATTTTTCAATGTAAAATTATAAATATATATATTGTTACGTAATTTTGCATTTCATTGCTGTACAAACATTATTGTTAAGGTTACCAGGACATGTAGGGGGAATTGTGACATTCCTTATCTAAGACTCCTTGCGTTTTTGTGATATATATCTTTTCAAATTATTAGTGAAGCTTGGATTTTTTTTTTTTTTTGCCTAATGCTGATATTTTATTTATTTTATAGAACTAGTAATTTTTTAATCAAAATGTTATTATTTTCTTCTTAATTGAATATAGACATGATTTTTTTAGGTATATTTGCTTTTAGGTACCATTTTAACGAAAACTATTAGATCATTTTGCTCCAGATTTTCATATGCTTCCATTAAGGGTACTTTTAGTGAATGAAAAGGGTAAGGAATAAAAGGTACATATAGTGAACTTAAAATATTTTAACTTTTAAGTAATAAATAAGTATTTAGAAATAATTTTTGTTTGAAATAGAGGGAAGAAATTAAGATTTCTATAATTACGGAACTCTTTAAATTTTTCAAATTAAATATGTTGTAATATGATTAAAAAAAGTTGCTTCACTATATTTTGTGCGTTGTTTTCTATATGAGCAGTAAAATATTTTATATTTTTATGGAGTATTATTTTTTAAAAAATGGTATTTTAATTTAAATATATATGAAAAATTATGTCCATATTCTACTCAAAGAGAAAGAAAAACTTTTTGACATAAAAGAATACTTTTACTATTCAATAAAATGGTTAAAATATCATTATTAGGCCCACATAGAAGCTCTAAGAATAATTTTTAAAACATAAATCTTACAAAAAAGTGTCTGAAATTCCATATTTTATTTTCCCCCATATGTCTTGGTACCCTTAATATTTGTGCTGAGGTGAAGTTTAGCTCAATTTTAGTATAGTACTATTCTGTTGATTTAGTTGCAAAGAAAAGTAATTATACTTGGCAAATTCTTTGTAAATACAAGTTGAATATTTTAAATGTTACTAAGAAGTTTTATTAAATTACATGATTATTAAATATAATAAAATGGCTGAAAAAAAATTGTCATTAAAGAAAGATTTGTAAATTGATTTATGAAGTTCATTATCAGGATGTTTTTGTCAGTGAGAAGGGGGGGGGGGTATGATCTCATTTATAACACAACTAAAGTAATCTTTACGCACACTTGTAGGGAAAATATGTGTACAGGGAAGTTATCAAGTTTTTCATGTATTTTTGGCTTAATGCAGCGCAGTAGAATCAAAAAACAGGCAAATAATTTGATTGGAAGAAATGCATTTGTAATACAACTGTGCATGACCAGGTTGTTCATAGATCATTTTTCTTAGCAACTATACCTTCTTAGCATTAACTGATAATTTTTCTAAGGAATACTTAAAAGAACCACAGGAATTTGAGAATAGGTAATATTTTACTATGAATGCAAATTGTACAAATATAGCATTAAAAGAAAAGGCTGGTTTGGCAAAAAACATAATACAATACTTTAAAAAGAGAACGTAATGCCTATTATATAACGTAGTGGCGGTGGCACAGCCGTTTAGAAGCTTATGAATAGCCGTTGTGTGGGCAAAATTGAATAATTTATTGAATACTTAAAAGATAACCGTACGATTTAAACGTTTAAATTGAAATTCATAACGATTGCTTAAGATCTAAGGTTAATCTGTTATCATTTTGAACAAAGTAATGACACGGAGACACTGCAAATGTCATGAAGCATTGGTTGATATTTCATAACACCTGAATACGCCATGTAAGTCTCCTGATGTCTAATACTAAATATGTGGAATGTAATGAATACATTGAAATTATATTAACATAGCTCTCTCAAAATACATGTTGAAGTCGATGATGAAAGAAAATAGACAAAAATAAATTCCTGGGATGCATCAATAATAGTCAGCGTAATATATAAGAAACCCTGAAGTTCTGATAAGTGGAGAATATCTTTTTGGTTATTACTGCTGTGGCTAAAAATTCCCTTGGGATTTCGTTTCGTATATTCGCATTTTTTTTTTCTTTCATTCCCTCTTTACGTGTGATTTTTACCCCCTTCAGAAATGCTCACACTAAATACCATGATACTGACATTATTAAATATAAAATTTTATTTAGTTGATTTTTAATGCATTCACTTAAAAAAGCAGTCTTCAGTTGTTTTAGTCGCCAAAATATCATCCCTTGATGATTTGTACTCGGACTTTTTCTGTCTTTTATATATTTATTGCCCTCTCAATATGAGAAATTAGAACTTCAATTGTAATCCGATGATATTTTGAGGTCCAAAGTCAACCTCGAGGGATACGACTCATTCTCTGAAACTTTATTATTTCATATCAATTACTAGCATTTCGAATTGATTCATGAATTTAATCAAATCCCAAGTGTAATCTCAAGTTTTTTTTCCCCCACTTAGACTAATGAGTGTCATGAATATGCTTTTGCAAGTAATGATCGTTTTAAAGTTAAAGCAACATAAATAAATATATTTTACCTCAAATAAACACTAATATTAGTATTTGATTACAGTACTGTAATTTTAATTTATAATACAAATATGTATGTGGGAAGACCCATATTTTTGAATGTCTAGTTATTTTCATTTTTATCCATTTAAGCATAACCATACGCGAGAAAAGCATTTAAAATCGAATTTTATATGTTTTTCGTTTTTCTTAAATATTCTCTTGTAACTTAACATGTGTGTTCCAAACATGTTACGAGCAGCGTTTTCCTTCTTCGGCTTGTTTCAGAAATAAGTCATTTATTAATCTTAAGTTTTTTTTTTTTTTGTAAACACCTGTTCAGATATCATGACCAATTGCATTTCAGAATTCTATGGTAGTTATTGTTGGAATATATTAGTAATATATTTATTCTTTTTAAATTCAGTGTATTATTAATATTTCCCCCATTTAGTTCATGTCTGACAGAAACAAAATTGCAATGGTGGAATGCTTAGAAGGGATCATAAATAAAACAGCCTTAGTATTGAATATTATCAAATCATGGAAATGACCTCCAAATTTATATCATTTACTTTAATTTTCGTAAATCATTATGAAAATATATAACTACTTCAGATTGTGAAAAGTAATTGAATAAATAGAAAATTATATTTGTATGTTTGTGTTTTTACTTTTTTATCAACAAAAACATACTCTCAGAATAACGTTCTCGTAAAATTATAATTATCTTGGGAAATATTATTGAAACTTTTTAATTTTACAAACTTCTGTGAGATTGTAATTATTTATTTAATGAAAACTGCTTGCTTGCGTGAAAAATATTTCCAAACGTTCTTTTTTTCCGCAAAAAAGTATGGTCGATAGAGCAAAAAAAAAAAAAAAATATCATTACGAATTGGGATGCATATGATTAAAACTGGAAAAGTCTCAGTTGATAATTGTTAAAAATGTTTTAATTTTTTTTTATATGAAATTGTTTTAGATACGAAAATATGTAATGAATGGTTTTTAAAAAGCTTCTAGCAATGTTTATACATTTTTAGTATAAAGGGAAGAAAGGTTTAAATGCGACTCATATAGCATTAACCTAAATAGAGTGGTTTAAAGTAATTCATTTAACACAGAATTGTTTTGTTTAAAGCATATTTAGTTTAACATTTGCAATTGAAATATTTTGAGAACATACGAAGAGTAACGGAAACCTTGAGGAAGCACTTCAGAGATATATATATATATATTTCTCTTCTTTATCTCACAAGTTATATTTAATTTTATGTTGGTTAGTTGTGTTTGGTTAATTTTCATTTGTTTCAAGTAAAACTTGTAAAAAAAGATTGTTACAAGAACTGAATTTCATTTCACGTTACTTGCTCTTCACTGAGTTCTTTGGCTGTTAAAATAATCAAGGATAAACATAATGTGAATGTAACCGAACTCCATGCGACTGCTGAACACCCCTTATACATTCCGGTGAGTGTGTGTTGCTCGGAGGGCGTTGTTTGAAACCTGATACGGAAGTGTGGTGTGGTCAGCGACAGGAACTGTGGGATGTCTTGCAAAGAAATTTATGATCCTGACCATGTGGTGTTGATGCTTTTCCTTGTTTGACAGCGTGAGAAAGAAAAGAGAGAAAGGTCAGATCATATATCACTCTCCCCCAGTGGTCAGATAAGTCTTATTTATGATTTGTGCGAAACAGTTACAGATAATTTGCCTTGATAATTTTTTTAATATGTATTTATTTATTCTTGCAGAAGTTTATGTGGTGTGTGTCCGTCTATATTTAGAAATTATATCACATGCTGTAAAGAATTTAGCATGGGATTTGGTTTCTAAATGGGAACCAGACGCTTGCGATTTCCCTACAACGTGCCAGTGAGGCATGTGGTATTTATATAATAGAAAGTTATACTAAATTTCCCAAAAAAGGGAGCGAATTTTTCGTGAAATAAATTCGGCATTTTGATGTAGTTTAATTTCCGTTAACGAAACAATAAAAATCAATTTATATTCGCTGTGCCATAAAAAACTTATTCGTGTATGAAAAAGTGAAAAAATTGTTTTATTTGTCGTCTCATTTATTTATACTCATAATATCTATCATATTCACGAAATAAATTTTTTATCATTAAATCAAGTGTTATTTCAATTTGAATAATTATCAATTGAATTTTAAAAATTTCTTTTTTTAACTTTATTCTCTCCCCTCCCCTCTTCTTTATTACACATTTCAAATAAGAATATCAAAAAGCTCTCAATAATAGTTGGATACATGATTCACCTTTTTGATATTATTTCAAAATAAATGTAAGTATATATATATATTGTGTGTATATATATAAATTTAAAATTCCATTTGTTTAATTTTTTTTTATATTTACAAATATTTTACTGTACATTTTTCAGTACCGTTATTAATTTGAGTTCTTTTTATATGATTTTTACAATCACAAATAATTTATTATTTTAATTGATCTTGCTCGGTTTTAATGTTTAATTAAAATAAATAAGTATTTTGTTACTACCGTCTGATTCATTATATTAAAGCATAGATTCGGAACTCATATTACTGTAATAATTTTTTACATTTTCATTTGTGTTTTGTATAATGTGTCAGCAAGTAATGTTAATTATTAATTTTATATCTAATATATATACTCTTAGGAATTGTATCAATTCCTTAGTACTTTAAGTGCTTTGTTGTTAACAATCAATGAAAAAGAAATAATTTTGACGTTTTAATAATTTTTATGTTATTTTTCAAATTTCTGCTCTGCCATTTTAGTTCCTTTTAAGTTAAATATTTATTATGTATGATGAATTATTGTAATCTATCGTACACTGGGCATTTTAGCTATTTTTACTGCAATGTAATTTTTATTATTTATTAATTCATTCTAGAATTAGTGTGCATTTAATGCATGTTTCTACTGCATTGTTTTTTTTTTCAATCATATGTTATCTCCGCATATTCAACCATATTGTCAGAACTAAAATTAAGAAAATAAAGCTTTTACATATCAATTAATTTGTCGGATTGTTTTTTTCCCTTATGCAATTTATATATTTAATTACAATTCCTTACTTGGATAAAGAAATATTTGATGTGTTTCCCGTTAAAAAAAATATGCGAAGTGTGGAAAAAATTAGAAATTATTGTCAGTTTGGATTTTTATTATATTAGAATATACATTAGCTATATTTTTTTGAATTGAAATTCTAGTAAAATTTGTTTTATTCAGAAAGCATCGAAATAGACATGTTTTCATGAACAACTGTGATTATTATAAACATTACAGCTGTACACGAAAGCAATTATCATTATAGAAATATACATAAAATACAGATTAATGTTAACAGCTTGAATCAAGAATGAATAAATAAGGAATAAAGACTTTTTTTTCCCCTTCAAAAAGTTATCTTTCTTCTGAACAGAAATGAAAGATTTGAAATAGTTAAGATATTGATACAAGTTAAAAAATGGGAATTGCTTAAGGAAAATATGTTCACAGTGAGATTTATGGTGATTAATTTACATATAAAATAAAACTATTTGATTCTGTAATTGGAACGTTTTTGTGAACCGCGGATTTTTTGCCAGATAGTTTTTTACCAGACTTTTTCTGTTTATTATTTCAGTTATAATTTCAGTAATTTTTTTATCATGAAAAATTGAATAGTCTTAGTATTTTAAAATTTTGTTTATTTTGCAAGTTAACACATTGTCATATCATTTCTGTATGAAGTGTTATTCCATTTTACTTGATGAGAAAAACAGAATTTCTAATACCGTTCTTTTGTTTCATATAGACATTCGGAGTAAGTTACTTTAACGAGAAAAAAACTTATTAAACTGGATTCCCTTAAATCAAATTTTTCTAAAATCTTTTTAACTGAACGTTGTACTTTTTAAAAATTTAACGGACAAAATAGACTGCTGCCTGCATAAATTTAAATGATGCAGGAAAATTCATCAAAGTGCTTTTAATAAAGCATTCCGCAATAATGAAATAATTGCATTTTACATTATATTAAATGCAGGTTATAATATAATTTATAATTTTTTATCGTATCCTAACTGTATTTTGATTTATTTTTAAAAATTCTTTCTTTTTTTTTTTTTTTTTTTTTTTTTTTTTTTTATTTTCTTTGGAAAAATGCTTTATTTTTTTTATTTCATTTCCTATCATCTACCAAGCTTAGTGAACGAGGACACCTTTGTCCTAAATATTTAGGTAATGAGTAAATAATTTGAGGGAAAATGCTTTCTCGAGATGAATTTAAAATGTAATTAGAATTATTTACTATACTATGTTTAAATATAATAATCGTCTTCTTGCTTTGCGTTGGGACGATTATAAGGAAATACATCTTTCATGAATTACTCTTTGTTTAATGAAATGCTTATGTTCTGCTTGTGAATTTCGCACAAAATTATTAGCATTCAACAAAATTATTTCAATTTCTTTTTTTATTACTATTCCATTAATGATAATCATCATTTGATTTACTTAGATAGTTTTTATAACCATTTATGTTCAAATTTTCAACGTGCAATTTTAATAATAAACCGGAGAGAGAAAAAAAATTGAAACTTTGAATTATTATGTACAATAAATTTTCATCCCGAAAAATAAATAATTCTACGAAAAGCATCGTCTATGATTTGCTTTCAAACTTTAAATGATAAATTTTGGTCAGGATAAGACTGTAATGTGTATGATTCCAAAGCATGCACAATCATAAAACTTTTTTATAGAATAATTTCTCATTAATTTTCAATTTCACTATATAATTTGTTTGTCTTATCCGTATTTTTAACCGTTCAGGTTATTGCTTTTCACCTCAATTTAAAAAAAATATCTTTTTTCGCGAGAGATTTTTTTTTTAATGTCAATATTATGTAATATCATTTTGTTTTTCAAATTTTTCACAGAAATCAACAAAAAAGTGAGAAGCTGGTTATTATTCACTTTTCCAGTTGCGTGTTTTTTCAAATATCAATACATTTTCTAAATATCACTAAGTGACATTGGCGATATTTATTGAATTTTCCTTCTGAAAAAATGAGAAACCTCTTTTAGATAGTTTTCTTTTCTTAAAATATTTCAAAGTTTTATAAATATCGTTCAGTTTTACTGTTGAGATACTTTGGAATTTTACATTTATTAATTGTAGAATTTTTAAAGAAATCTCAGTGCGAAATATAGAACAATACAACATATGTATATATACATACTGGTATGGTATTTCGTAACATTCGGTATTAGTATGTAAAATGCTTTTGAGATTCTGTGTTTTTTTATTATATATGTTTCTTGTATTTCTCTATGGAGATAAAAAAAAAAAAATGCACACATACCTCTATTTAAAAAAGAAAGAAAGAAAGAAACTGAATTATTTTGTTTTTTGAGCATATTAGTCAAAACTTTGGATCACATAGTATCGAGAACTATAAACACATTAATTTTCTTCGTCATTTTAATTTATTTTAGAATAATAATTAACTGAATAAAAAGAGCAATAAGAAAGTTTTGCGCAACAATTTGATTTTTAAAAATTCTATTCGGGTAGTAAATGAAATGTTTACTATTATTTATTTTCTTGCAAAAGGTTTTTACAAATTCTTCTTGAATTTTCTCTATCTTGAATCCTTATAAATTTGATTATTGATTTTAAAATTCAAAATTTAAATATTGACACGTGTTGCTTTTAAGCAAGAAAATCCTTCCATCTGTCTTTTTGTCTCTTACTTTTTTCATCCATCCCTATTAGCCACCCTAAGGGCTTTTATTTTAGTTGGATTACTTTTGGCGTACCAGATAACTTTTCAATTTTTTATCTTTCGCTACAATTTTAAGTACATTTATCTCAAATATATTCATTTTAATAATTTATCGTTCACTTTAATTCTTATATTTAATCGAGTAATTTAATTATAAAAAAACGCACCTTGGGTGGCTAAATCTGTTCTTTGCAAAGCTTTGCATAGAATTTTTTTATATTATTGTTTTTAATCATTTATTGTGAAAATATTTTAATACGTTAAAATCATTACCGTTGGTTTGTTTCCCTTAATTCGTTCATATCTCTATTTGCAGATTCTTGTGTAAAATGTATTTTAGTATGTTAATGGTTTCCATAAATAATATTTTATGCCTTCCCCCCCCCTTTATTTAGCAAAACAGTTCCGTTATTCGATAAAAAAGTTTGAATATAAGTAATCCCCGTATAACGGTCCATGTGGAATGGATTCGAATATTCTTTTATCTTCTTTCGTTTAAATCCTTATTTTTTGTGTAATAGGTATAATATCATTTAAATTGTTCAAAATATACTTAAAGCAACAATGATTCTCGATTTTTTAAAGTTTGAAATTCTTTAAGTTATATCAGAAATTCTTGGTACTTAAAATTCCGTGCTTTTGTGTAATATTATCTATTTGTGAATTATTTTTCTGAGTGTAAATTTATTCTCCTGCTTTAAATTAAGTATGTAAATATTTTTTTTTTTTGTAGAAGATTTCATTTTGATTGTAACGAATTTTAATGTTGAATATCTGACTCAAATTTGAAGTATAAATACTGAAAATCAATGCGATCTACATTCAGTGATAGATTTTTGATTTTTTACATAAGAAAGATTGAAAAAGTTTTCAAATGTACTATGCAAAACGAATCAAATTTCTGTCATTTACTGTCGATTTGTATTCATAATACTTTCGCTTTGCAATAACAGATGAAATATTAGATTTCTTATTGGGATAGTAAGGGTTGATTAAATTTCATGCTTTTCGATGGAAAAGAATGTTAGAATCCATCGGAAATGGAAAGTTTTACTATTGTCCCATAGTATTGTAATTTCATTTTTCTTCACTATTATAAAAATCTAATTAAAATAGTAGGCTTTACGAATTCCTTCTGTGTTTTTTGCTCTTAAATTGTGAATCCCCTATTGTTTGCGGATGAAATTTAAAAATGTGGATCCATAGGTTTGTTTGAAAACAATATATTTGGGAATCTGTGATATTTTCTTTTGTACATTTGAGATTTTAGAAATTCTTGCGTATCTTTCGTAAACATAATACTGACTGTTTTCAGTACCAATGCGTATGTTCAAATTTCCATAACCTTAAATTAATAAAGTTAAAAAAAACTTTTTTTGGGGGAAAAAAGGGTATTCTTGCAGTAATCAAGGTATAAAAATCAATTTAAATGTTCAATATTTTGTAAATAGAAACAAGATTATTATTATGCTTGGAAAACTTGCAGGTTTCTTAATGTATTCAAATTTTGTGTGGAAAAACAGTCAACTGTTTCAATAAATTTTTGATCGTATTAGATTTGTCAATGAAATAGTAATTATTAATTGTTACTACCATTAAAACTTTAAGATGGCTGAGGTGTATATTAATACTGTATATTTGTCTGCTAACATATCTTTTGATTTAAAAATTTCTAAACTAATTATATATATATATATATAAACAACCATGAAAATTCTTGAAGAGTTTTGTGGAAATTTCTTGAATATTAAAAGTTAATGGTAGTTTTCCACTTTCAAAACGATACTTAAACTATGAATTATATCGCGAATTCTTTATTTCAAAATATTTGTCGAGAGGCAATTTTCAAAATTCTTGAAAATTTTTAACATTAAATATAATGTGTATTACATTTTCACTGATATTTTTAAATGCTAACTTCATCTTAGTAACTTTTTCATTCATTATTTTAAGTGATACACGAATTCAAGTTAATGAAGTTGCTTGCTGAGGAAAAAAATAGTTTCACTTTTTCGTTAGCTTTCTGATTGGAATCGTAGACTCTTCATAACAAACACCTTTTTTTCTTTTTTGACTCTCGTATATATTGTTCCGAAAAATAGAAAACATTGAAATATGTAATTTTTCACTTTTAACAGGTGAAGTGAAAATTCATTTATCTGTATGGAAAGCGTTTTATGTGAAAAGCTTTTTACCTGCTAATGAAATTACATGTTATTAATTTTTGGGTATTTTTCTATTTCAAAATAAGGTTTGAGTTTGGATATTCTCTTTAATGTAAAAGAGAGCTGTGAATAACTTTTTTAAAACTTCTTTAAGCTATATTTTGAAAGTTATCCGAAGAGCAATAAACTCTATTATTTCGTAAAATTTTTAAAGTGTGTTTTTTAATGTACAACATGTATAGAGCGTATATTTATCTTTTAAATGTATCTTTTCTTTTCTAAATGGGTATGATTATTATTGTAATTCAATAATAATCATAATTTTGAAAATTACCAAGTATTATTAAATTTTCTCAACATCAGGTCTGACGGAAAATCTTTGATTCTTAGTATACCGAAATGGGCCGTACATCATGCCTATAATTTTATCGATGATTTCTTTTCGCTTTATACTACCATTTGTTGAATCATTTAGGTGTGATCTTTATTCACTTTTCCCAAGAAATCACAGTCTTAAAAATCGCGTGCTCCTTTCTTGTGTAGTGCAGGTGGCCAGAGTTGAAAAGCCATCAACTCCAGTGGAATAAAAAGATCCCTGACATGCTTCGGCCTTGACGGAACCCTCCCGTACTGGAAACCTGTTCCTTTGCAAGGCCCCTTTCCCTTTCGGAGGGGGTTCTCTGCCCCATCACATTACTTCTAGTCGACACTCCAGCCGTGCTGCATGCCGGGTACCTCGCTTTCTTCCAGAACTGTTGGAAGAAAGTAAAGGTCTTTTTTTATTACATGAAATATTTGCTGATTGTTGGTGAAACTTGGGGTATTTAATATTGTTTCCTATTATACCTGTTTCTTCTTACTTATCTCTGATTAATGTTTCTTTTTATGATATATATGAAAGTTGATGTAATACTTTTTTTTTGTATGAGTTGTACTCGCTGCAAACTTTCCTTAGCTTAGGACACTCGAAAAATATAGGTATAAATAATATTTACGTTCACTGTGAATCGAATAAATTGCTGACTGTATAAAATAATTACTTTTTTATTCCAATGAAAAATAGGGATTGAACTTAATCGAAGCGTCATCGAATATAATGTTATTTATATAGAAAACTTTTTTACCCTTGCTAAATATCTAAAATTTTGATATTACCATCCACTACATTTATATAAAATATAAATGAACATCGTGCTTTGCTACGTTTCTTAAATATTAGCTTGTATGTATAATACCATCATTTAAAATTATTGCAATATTTGTTACTAATTTTATAGCTATTTGCGTAATTGATTTCTCCTTCCAAATTGTTTATAGGAATGATAAAAATAGTAATAAACTGGTTATACCTTTCGCGAAATCCTTTAGTATTTTCATTGAGTTCCATCTGAATTAAAATAGATTCTATGCAATATGGTAAAACAGTCACACATTTCAAACGGAACCATCAAATTTATAGAAAATATTGCGTTTTCAGCAATTTCATCCCTAATATATATTTATATTGTTCAAGTCATAATCTTGCAATAATTGCCTAATTATCCATTTGAATGCAGTCAATTTGCAAATATTTTTATATGCTCATATTTTACTATGCTTTAAGCTGTAATTAACTTGAGTAATGAGTGTTTGCTGTAATCTTACACATGTAATGAACGTGCCATTACATTCGATAGGTTGTCACTATTCTTAGTTTTATATCGTTTTCTTTTTTTAAATCATAATGATACGCCTAAATAATGTCTTGAATTTTAAAAAAGTTATTATGTTTCATCACCGATAGTAACCCAATTAGTCGCGATTTCTTGAATAATCGAATTGAAAGATTGTTGTTCAATCGTTCATGATGCGAATTTTTACATAAATTATAATAAATACATGTTACAATGTTCTAGAATATCTTCAAGAACCGGGTAATTGCTCATTAATGTTGTATTTTGTTTGTGTGTCGTTTCTATAGTACTTTTTTTTTTACTTTTTCGACTTATATTTTGTATAATTTATTTGTTCATATTGATATTTCTTAGTATCTGAAAAAAAAATTGCTGGAAAATATCGAATATTTTTTCTTAGCATGATTTTAAACGATATATGTTGTTAAAAAATCTTGTGCTAAATGTACAGAAAGAATATACCTAAGGTTGACTTTTTTTCTCCCAGTTATTCTACCTTTTGTTTCAATTTTGCCTCCAAATAGTCGAGTAAATAAGAAATTCGCTGTATTACATGTGAGCTGATTTTATGCAGAAACAAAAAAATCCATCTGGAGTTCCATTGATACTTCTTATTTTTTGAATCATAGAATTTACAAATAAAGGAGAATTTATGTGTGCTCTATGCTTTTAAAAAACATAAAAAATAATTTAGCATCCTTTTTTAAAAGTCGAGATTCTGCAATTATGTATCGTGCAATTATTTATTGTTGTTATTTATATATATATTTTTATGGCATAATTTGTTTTTACAATTTTTGTTATGGCAGTTTATCCGTTGACTTTTTCTTTTTCCTTTTATTCTCTCTCCCTCTTTTTTCCCCCTTCATAATTTTAGCGTTATTACTTAAATTCAAATACTTTTTGTAATGAAAGCCAAAAAAAAAATCAATTTTATAAATTAAGTATTGGATTTATTTTCTCTTCCTTTCTCCATTTTTCCGAATGAATTGAGATATTTAACAGATAGAATTGCGCAATTTACTTTGGATAAGAGGAAGAATGTTATTTTTCTTTTACAAATTTGGAAAATGATGCTTTATAATTAGGCGCCAAAAGTATATGCTTATGTGATTTTTCTTTTCATCAGATTTTATACAATTTTGAATGAGATTAAATACCTGTACTTTAAAAAAGAAAAAAAAATTATCTATTTTATCAATTAAATAGTTTTCAATGAACTTTGTATTGTGAACGATTACTTTTATTAAAAGTTAATTTTAAATATCTTTTTTTTTTTATTTTTAATGTTTTTGAAACTTTCTACATAATTATTACAACTTAAAAATTTTCACTTACTTTCAAACGATTTGTGCAGGGAGAAAAAGAGATTGAATTTATAAGGGTAAAATGTTGACATTTTGAAAAAATTGATATTGTTATATACCTAAGTAATTTTCGCCATAATTTGTTGTACTACTTTTTGAAGTATGTGTGTATGTGAAAAAAAACCCCGCATTGCATACTAAGGATTGGAAAAATTGGTTTTAACTTTCTCATTTTAAGATTTAAAAAATTGACTATTAACATGTGTAATTCGGTGTTTTACAATATTTTTCAATTTTAGTATTTGTAGAATATTTTTTGTTCTTTAGTAAAGAAATTATCAATGGATACTAAAGCATTTAAGAGTTTTTTTTTTTTTTTTTAATTTATTGGTTCTTAGTCTTTTCCAAGTTATCTATTTATTATGTGCCACAAATTATTTTTAATTTTCCATTTTCAAACTTGAATAATGAATCAATTTTCCATTTCTTGCACGTTCCACTTTTTTTTTTTTTTTTTTTTTTTTTTTTTTTTTTTTTGTTCCGCTTGAAAAATTTTCCTTGATTTTCACAAAATAAGTAAGACAATTATTGGTGTAAAAAATAACAAGTTCATTAAATTTGAAATGGACAAGGCTATTCATCTGATTTTTTTTTTTAAATTCAAATTCTTTTTTGTTAGAATACAGGATATAAGGCATTTTGGCTTAATGTTTAGTAATAGGTATCCAAACCCAATCACTTTACTGCAGAGAAATATGCTTCAACGTTTATATTGTAAGCTGACTTCTCTATCATATGGAGAATAACATATATTATACTTCTTTTTTTCAGTTTGAATCAATACTTTTTTTTTCATAAAAAATTATTACTGTAATACGCTTTCCGAATCTGTGCTTTAATGTAATGAATCAGACAGTAGTAGCACACTGTCCAATAAATAGGAATATGCATTATAAACACTCGTATTTATATGTGTATTGAAAGATATTTTGTATCTGAAAATTTGTTTTGAGCTTGAGCCCTGCTTTATAAAACAGTACATTAAGCCTATCCGAACAAATTTATAATTTTCAGTAAGAATTTGCTTGACAGCTAGCTATATAATACGAATAGGTATGCTGATCATATAGCAGCAAAATGTAACAAAAAGTTTGTTTGTGTATATGTGCATAGGAGCAAATTAGTTTTGGTACCTTTTTAAGTAATGAATGAATTTGGATTTTTGATTGTGTTTTTCTATGAAACTGTTAATTCTTACTCGTATAGTGTTATTGGTTTTTCGCATATTGGGAGTAAATGAAAAACATGACAAGAATGATATTGTTCATATTTTTATGTTTGCTTGTATAAATATAATGTATGACTCGTGTTCGCAATCTTCTAATATGAGCATATGTTCGCAAATTTATTACACTAAGATTGATCAAAGTTTGAATAAGTTCTTCTTTACTTTTCTTATTTTATTACTTAAAACCTTTACATCGAATGTTCTGACTCAGGAAATTAATAATCAATCCGTGAAATTAATTGCACTTTATAGTGCAATATCGTTGTTTCTTGTTACTTAAATCGTGTGAATTTTGTTATTAGCGAGGATAACATGATATCTGAATAAATGGAAATATACAAATCGTTGTTTTATTTACTACTTTTCCTTTCGAGTTTACCATTCATCTCCCTCTTGCAAATATTTCACGTTTCTAAATATCTGAATTTTTACATATCTAAACATTATAAATATTTTTTCAGTCAGCTTTTCCTCTCTCTCTCTTTTTTTTTTTTTTTTTTTTAACGTTTAGTCAACAATAGAGTATTTTATTATATGCAGTGTTTGGTAACAGAGTTTATTTTACAATTTATGCAAAAATATCTTTGATATGTTTCAAAGATTGTTTAAAATTCAGAAGAGTTTTACTTGAATACTTATGTGTTAAGTAATTTTAAATTATGAATATAAATATCGAAGTGCACGGAGAACGAAACGAAAAAAAGTTATTTTGTATGGATTTAATATAATAGTATACATTTTACATTCATTAGCAATGGTTATATTTCTAATACTTATAATTTTGCTTATTAAAATTTTCCATTTTATTCTCTCTGTAAAAGTACATGTCGTTTCTAATCACGCTTTCTTTACTGTTAATATTTTGCAAATGAAAGGTGTTTTTTATGATACTACAATAGATTTACAATGAGTTATTCTTATGAATATCAGAGGCTAGTAATTGTGACGTAATAAATATGCTAAACGTGAACTTTAATGCTAAGTACGCAGTTGTTTCCTAAGATGATTTTTTTTGTATATTTTTTATTTCATATGAACCTCTAAATGTTAATATCTATAAGTTGGAGGGATTCAATTTTTCATTCTGTAGTTTGAATGTTTTGCTCCATTTTATATTCTAATGTAAAAAATTTCAAAATTATTTCATGTATTTTTGACTTTTTTTTTTACTTTCTTAAAAAATACTTTGTGTTTCTTGGAAACTAAATTTTCTCTCTTTGACCATTGGGTTTTATACATGAAAATTTCGCCGTGTATGCATTGTATGTATTTGTTTGAATTTCTGATGTATTTTGTTTGGCAAACACTCCGGCCTTCCTGTTACTTTATATTTATTGGGCTGAAGATTTGAAGGAAATAAATGTTTGTATTCAGAAGCTTTTTTCTTTGTAGTTTGTATTGTACTTTATAGATGAAGGGAAGTGTGTGAAGAGCAAACATAATCTGATTCTACCATATCTATTCTCTGTTAAATTCACAAGTAAATATATTTTTATAATATTTCATTTTAGGATAAATTGTATGTTCTTTTACTTAATTTATAAAACGATTTTATTTCCCTTCTATTACTTACGTAAAAATTTGATTTTGAAGTAAGGAATTGCATTTGTTTTAGTAAATATATTCCTCTCTTTGTAATTTTTGTTTATAAGATTCAACGTTATGTTGTATACTTAGTATTTTATTTGAGTGGATAATTGTTTTGTGAAAACAGAAAAATGTGTACAAATTCCTTCTCCTGTAAAACGTGATTATAAGTACGCAAATAAAAATTTCGAAAATCATCCAGATTGTAATATTTAATATTTCTTAACTCATATCTAAAATATATCATTTACAAAAATATTTTAGGCAATTTTGTGATAAGTAAAATATTCCCGTTTCACAGTGAAGATCTTTTCATACAACAATTCAAGGGTTGAGCGATAGTTTAGGTGGCTGTGGAATATATGTATATGCTTTACCAGCCAAACCTGCATGTTTTTTTCATTTTCTTTTGTTTGTTTTGTTTTTGCGTATGTTAGATGCTATTGATATTGTCATTCTTTTGTTCTGTGCGTGCTTATTATACTTATGTGCTTGGCCGCGCGGCCATTTACTATGTTCATAAGCGATTATCTTCAACTGATGACTTTTTTTGGATGAACAAGTGGCAAAGTTGTTGTTTTTTTTTTAATTCGTTCTTGAGTTCTACTTTCTAAAATACTAATAACGTTAAATAATTTATTATGTCTTTTAAGTATTTACCAATATTTGTATCGATTCCCATATTATTACAATATAATATGTATTGTATTTTTTACAAAAATATTTTAGGCAATTTTGTGATAAGTAAAATATTCCCGTTTCACAGTGAAGATCTTTTCATACAACAATTCAAGGGTTGAGCGATAGTTTCATACAACAATTCAAGGGTTGAGCGAAGGGTTTTTTTCATTTTTGAAGAAAACCGATTTTCTTCATGTCTTTTTTAATTGTTTTCTGATACGGAAATATTTTGAATGAAAAAAAAAAAGTAGTGCTAACGATAATACATTTTAAAGTAAAGTATTCTTGCTTTTTCCTTTACCTTTTGTTAACTCAAAATTAAAATTTTTCATTCTATTGTTACTTATATGAGGATTCAAATAATTAATTTGCAAAGAAATAAATAATTTTTTTCGAATTAACATTTCTTGTGCATTCAAAATTGAAAATTAATAATTTTTTAAGAAGAGAAATATTGCTAAATATCATTTTTAATTAGTATAATCTTTGAATTCTTACGCATGAAGTGAAATTCAGAAAGTGTGGAATTCTTTATATATATAGAGAGAGAGAGAGAGAGAAACAACAATGGGTATGGGTGTTTGTTTTTTACTAGGAGAGAAAAATAGACATTGTGCAGGAAAAAATAGTTTTTCCGACAGGTTATTATTGAATTTCAGTTCCTTTATAATTGTAATTAATGAATAGTTTGACTGTACTTATTGTAGGAAAGTATATCAGAGACATTGGAATCATTAATACAAATAAAACTGCTTCGCCCTTTCCTTTGCAAAAAGGGTTTTTTAATTAAAGATCAGAAGAATTAAAATAGAATGCTTACCATCAATATCGTAAGCAAAGTCCTTAAAATTATCCGTTATAAATAGCGTAAGAAGTATTTGTTGCAGGTTCCGGTACATCAAGTTTTTTTTACGAATGGCAGTGTTTTGTAATTGAGTATTTATTGTTTAGTGAAATTTTTTAATTGTTATTTTCTGTCGAAGTTTGAATTTAAGTTTTAAATTTTCGTCTGTTGCTGTGTGTGAAGCTTTCATTAATTCAAAAAGTATTCAAAGAATACATTTCAAAAAGTATACTTTTCGCTAAAGCTGAAACTTTTATAACTGCAATTTTTTCCTCATTATTAGTTGACATACGACTTATATATATTAAAAAAAAAAAAGATAGCTAGCAATGACCAAGATGGATGATTTCATATATTTATTTTCCAATTTCATTTAAATGTGTGGTGTATTTTATAATCGTTTTGTTCACATGTATTCTTAAGATATTTATTATATTACTGATCTTGTATTCTAAAGTTATAGGTTATAAATTATTTTCCTATTACCCACATTTGTTGTGTTGCTTTAATTACTAGTTTTGGCTATGTTTGGGGTTTATTTTTAAAGAAAATCTTGCATCTAAAAAGGTAGGAAAAGTGGGGATGGAGTTGATTTCAGAATTTTGAATGAAGATACTTTCATTAAAGTGTTGTTGCAATAAATAGTTGCTGTTTATTTGCCATATGAACCTTTTTATATTTAAAAAAAATGATGCATGATTTTCTTTCAGAAAAAAAGTATTTGGAGAATTATAATGCAATATTAAGATGCTATTAAAGGAAATATTAAAGTTGTGTGAATGAAAAAACGGCAAAAAAAAAGAAATCGAAAGGGGATAATATAAGCATATTAATTATTTTAGGTTGCAAATTTATATATATATATAGTGTTAATAAATCTTTTCATCGCAAAAAAAGTAGTTTTAAGACATTTTCATTGGAATCATTCTAAAATTTCTTATGCGTCCGTCAATTTATGACACTTGATTTAAATTTATGCTACTACATTTTATTCGTTTTTAAGTATATATTTGAAATTCGAATAGTAAAAATGAAAAATAGGAGTTGATGTAATGTTTATAATATATTGTTATGTCTAATTTATTAAATCACCGTGAGTGGAATAATGCAGTTATATGAATACAGATTGGTTAGAAATCTCATTAGTTGATTCCGTCGCAGAATTCAAGTCGTCATGTGCATACTTTCGTCGTTACTTAGCTTGTCAGTCTCTTGACCATTGCCCACCTCTAATTAAATAACAATCTGAATAATATGGTCATTTTTTAAAGCCACATTTCATAATACAATAAATCGAGAATTCTGTGTGTTTTTATTTATTTATTTATTTTTATGTCTTTATTTTAGATACTTTACAGTGAAAAAGCACGTCGGTATATTTAAATTTAACAGAATTATATAAAAGGTTGTATTTTTGTTTCTACTGAATGAGATAATATATCGTTATATTTGTATCTTTATTGTAAAATAAATTGATATCAGTTTGAGAAATACCGAAGATTTTGAAACTTTATTGTTATTAAAATTAGTCTAAATTTGTTTTATGGGTGTTAATTTGTTTAAATATTTCAGTACCTAAGCAATTTATCGAAGTATACACAATCTGTGTAATAACTTATCAAATGAATAGAAATTGCGCGTTCAAAAATATAAGCATTCTAGGAAATATTCTAAGTTATCGGTATTTTCTATTGTTTCTTTTACTTACAGAATATTCTTTCCTTCCATAGCAATTGTAGTTGTGACAATTAAGTTTCATTTAGAAAAATAAATTATAACCCTTTAATAACGTGTAGTTACTGTTATTTCTCGATACATTTCCCCTTTACCTTGGAACTTGCACGAAATATGTGCAAATACTGTTAATAAAACTCAGCGCATCTGTAGTATAAGTAGAACTTTTTTCTGATTCTTGAGAATTATGTAGTTATTTTTGAATGCATTCATTGCAAGCGTTTTGATTGATGTCTTTTAAGGAAAATACTTTACTGGTGTATTCAAACACCACATTCTTTACACACTGAACACTTTTTAATGGTAGAAATTTTTACAAAAATTTTCTTTCGAAATTAGAATGTAATATTGTTACAACTTTCAACAACAATACAACTTTCCCCACGATAATCCATCATTTCCAAAACTATATTGAATTCACTATTGCAAATCATTATTACATGAAGTATTTCAACATATTTTATCAATGTTTATCAACGCTCTGGTCCAGATTTTTACGAGCTAACTTAATAAATAACTTCTTAAATATCACGAAATTCTGGCTTTTCGTTTTGTCAATTATCCGATCGATTGAGGTAGTTATTAATTTAAATTTTATTTTTAAATTAATTACTTAATTAAAATGTTACCTAGAATATATGTGCATTTACAATAAGAAAAACTGTGATTATCATAGTCTTTATTTTTAAAATATTATTTTTATTTGAATTTGCCATAGAGAATGTGTTTTCTTGAAATTGCTAATGCTATTAAGGTATAGAACTATTCATGCTCTGATTATTTCCATTTAAAGTATATATCAATTAACCAACATTATTGGAGGGCGAGGTGATTTTTGCTTTACAATATTTTTTTTTTTTTTTCTTTTGGTGCGAGAAATTTACGGAAGGCATTTACGTATAATATTGTGCTATTTTGCAGTTGAACGCTGCTGTTGAGGATAAACAACAGTGATATTAAATGTTAGGAACTATGAGACACCAAATATAAACGCTGATTAGGCGTGAAAAATAAAGTGTCACCAAATAATTTCGAGAATTCTCATTCTTGTGACATATTTCCGCTTATGGTGATAAATTGTTCATCGAAATGATTTGTATATTTAGATTTCAGATACCACTTCTATATACAGCACAAAAATAAGCAAGATATGTCACTTGAAAGTTTTTCTTCCAAGTTAATAAGAGCAACTTATCAAATAACGAATATGTACTGAATGCTCATTTTTATCAAAATCTTTGTAAGTTTTAGGATTTCTTGTAAACAATTATATATATATATATATATATATAATCAGCATAATAGGATCGTGTGGAGGGGGGAGTTAGTAGTGGAAGAAAGGCATGACTTCATTTTTTTTTCGATTTGTGTACCATAAAAAAAATAAGGAGAGAAGGTATGAAAAAAAAAATTTACGGAAAGTAGAGCAATTAACAAGCAGAATTCTGAATGGCGTACATATGTTTTACTATCGCAGAAAATCAGTCCCAAGTAATTTTAAAGATCTCCCCCTTCCCGTATTTCATGCTAGCCGGTTTTGCATTTAGTGTTTTTTAACCCCTTAGAAAAATATTTATTATCTTGACCATGGAAAGTTTTGAATTATGTATTTTATTATATATATATATTGCATTTTGCATAAATATTGTCTTTCCTGAATATACGTCTGTACAAGGTGCAAATTCTTAACATACTGTAAAAATAATGTTACCAACACTTTTATTCAAATCAAAGATGGGATTTCTATAAAATGCAAGTTCGATAAGATAAAATAAAAATATTAATATATATCTTGTATTTTATTTTGTTTATTATTAATGTTATCATTGAAAATATATTTTTACTATAACAATAATCGAATTGCTGAGCATAAAATGAAATGATTCGTAATCGCACGTCCAACTTGGATACCGTAAGTGTTCTGACGATATCTTGTCGGTGTGTCCTGTCTATGCAGACAGGTGTCTCTGCTTACAAAATATCTAGCGTAGTCTCTAATCTAAGAATACCATGTCTATCATTGAACTTTAGGAAAATTCAGTGTTCATCATTAAATCATGAAAACAGCACAAAATGCACTTGGTACAAATGATCTTTGCCATGAAGCTTTCTTTAGTGCCAGTGACCCATCCGAATTCTTACAACAGCTTTTCAGATCCAAATCGTTGCCGAATGTACGATTGCTTTTATAAACATTAACTTTTCCCTATTTTGACAGAAAATAAATTAGAAATGTATTTGGGTACGTATATGTTAAATTATTTATTATTTTTCTATTTTATTTTAAGTCATTTTTTTTATTATTATGATCTTAGAAACGTACTAATACATTGACTATATTATATATTGCTACTACACTTAACAGTTTATTTTTAAATATATGCAAGAAGAGGAGTTTTTCATTTTACTTCGGTCTAAAAGTAATTGTATAAATTATTTGCAACGATTTTGATAAAGAACTAAAAGGGAAAAGGTATGAAGGAAGGAGAAGAGAAATGCTACTCATACATAGTAATACTCGTTATTTTTTAAGTATCTGTAGTGCTTGTTTGACTATCTACTGAAAGTATGTGGATGTATGGGAATAAATATAACTTTATGTGGATCGAAAAAAACAAGTTACTGTGGGGTTGGTCTACCTTTCAATAGCACTTAGGGAACAGAACCTGAAATTTTTCCAACATGTATAAAGTACTAGCTAAAGTAAATACTTTTCTTTTATATTCATTAATTCGGTGTTAAAAAGTTATTGTGTCGTATATTTTTAGAGTATTAAATATTTTAAAAAATAATAACATTGTGGTATAACATACGGTGTAAAAAATGAAATTTAAGTATCTTATCAAGTAACAGCGACTTTATCTTCGTAATTTTACCTTCCGAGCATTTAATTTCGAATTTGAATATAACTTTTAATACATTTCAGTTAGTATACGTATAATATTAACGAGGCAATATTAAAATCTAATTGGTGAATAATAAGAATTTTAATTATTTTGTGATCTGAAGATTTAATTGAAATTACATTACATTTTTAATGGCAATGAAATAAAAACAAATAGTTGGAATAATTAATGTTCCAGAACATAATGTGTAACAATATTCGAAACATGTTTGTATGTACACGGAAGCATTTCTGCTAATTTTTAAAATTTTCTTTCAAATGTTTTGAAATAAAGGCATATATGGAATTCTTGTGCACTTGTTCGCAATTGACTGAAAGATAAATTATCATTTTTTTTCCTTTCCATTTAGTGTTAAAGGTATAAAAGGATACTTTATATATATGGTGTGCGCGCGATTTATTTTAATAAAATGTTTTTATTTTAATTTCTGTTATGAAAGTGTAGAATACACCTGTAGGCAAATATTATATTAAGGATCTAAACCATTTTGAATTTTTTAAGAATGTCTGAGGTATCATGTGTATTACTTACCGGGTGAAAAGCATTATGTTAACCAAATTTAAGAATGGGTCTTTATTTATGATGCTAAATTTGTCAAAAGTAAATATGTATACTAATAAACTGAATTAGCAGTGCATGTATGGAAAAAGAAAATTTAAAATGTTTGAAAAAAATATTCTTGAATTAAAGATTTGGAAAAAATTTACTACAATTATAGTATGGAAAGAGATGTGGAATTGATTAACTTTTAGTTTGAAAGCTAAATAAGTGTGGGAAAAATGAATATACGCATGTGTTTGAATTAGCTGAAATGAACTACTCAGTTAGATGATTTTAAAGGAGTTGCCTGTGCCAAATTTGTAGTTTAGTTGTGTGGTTCGAATTTCTTGAAGGAAAATAAATACATTAAGTTTTACATAGAAAGGCTATTTTATTTTATACTTGATTTAGCATCCCAGTCCAACTACATACTTTATTCGCATTGATTTGTCTAGCATATATTTTATATAAACGAACTAAAAATGCAAACTTGTTTTTATTAATTGAATTTCGATCACATTAAAATATTTTTTCGTCTTTCTTACAATTTAAGTTATCTTAAACTATATATGTAGAAAAGGCCTTTATTTAATTAACGATTGGTTTAGATTCAGATTGCGTTGATTTGTCTGTTAAAAAAAGGATTCTCTGCCAACCGCTGCATCGGAAATTAATCACTAATATATCGCTTAAAAGGGTTAAGTAAACTGTGTTAAGAATTACTAAGGATTCGGAACAGAATCCATAGAACAATGACGTGTTCTTGATTGATTTACCATGAAACCTTAAAAAAGATATTTCTTGTTTTTATTACTAGCCTTGTTTAGTACTACTGTGTTTTCAACTAAGACATGGTTTTCATAAGAGATATATTAAATTATTTTAATTCATTCCATTTCCCTCACAGACCATTTCATGATAGTTTACAGAAATACTGACTCATATTCATAATTTATCTGAGACACTAAACTGTTTCCAAGTTTTACTTTTTATTATTATTTTACTGTTAAGAAATGGAGGGAGCTTCGCTGGTTTCATAGATGCCATTATATATGAATATTTGTTAAATAGAACGCTTGACGATTACATTTTTAAATTGAAAGCTACTTCATAGAGAAAAATATCAATATTGTTGATTTTCTCAAAATTAAGTTTTTTTAAAATTCTAATGCACTTTATACAAGTTTTTCTTTATCAATAGTGCAGATATATTGAATATTATGAAATTATGCTATTTCTATAAAGTGAATGTTTTTTTTTTTTTACCAACAGACCAATTATGGGAAGTTTGAATCAGAAAATTGGAAAAAAAAATTAATTTATTTTAATTTTTGAAATTAAAATTGTTTTCAGTGTATAGAATATTATATTTATAAGTACTGTGCCAATTTTTTTATGTTATAAATGCAGTTGAATTTATGCAAGATGTACCTAAATGTAAGTACGTAACTTGTTAATGTGATTTACTTCATATAAACAGATATACAAAATATTCATTTATCCCAATGTTAAAATATGACCTAAATTGCTTTTGATTTTAAAAATTGAGTGTTATTTAAACGTCATAAAATAAGCCCAGTTTCCTTATCGAAAGCGTTTCAATTACCTTTAAGTGAATACGGATTCTTTAGTATAGCATTCAGTTATTTGTTATTAATACGAACTCTAGTACCTCACTATTATTTCACATCCAAATACCTGTTACGGTTTAAGTTGGTTGTATTTTAAATAAAAATGAGTGCAAATTAAATTTTAAGTAAGTAATGAGAAGCTTAATATTAACCTCTGCTTGGAAAACAAATTTAAAATGTGCAAAGACATCTTTTTGTGTTATGTATCTTACTTTTTTAATTGTTTTAAAATGTTTCACATATTTCTGCTATCATATTTTTAGTTATGTCAAGTTATAATGTAGATAACAAAGTTTTTGGACTTTTTAAGAACGTTTGTTATATTCTTTGGTAAATTCATGTTTATTTTCTGTTTATATTTTTCATTATTTATTTTGTTTTCTGTATTTAATAAATGTAAATAACAGTCAGAGATGTAAGAAGATAGATTTCATTATAATTTGTCCAGTTTTTCGATTCTTTCAGTATTATTTTTATTTCCTTTCCAGAAAGGTCTGTTTATCCTCTTCTACTTATCATCGAATGCATCTTAAAAGATTTCAAAATGAGGTAAAGTGTCTTGTTTCTCTTTTGCACCAAACTTTATAGTTCAAGTTACATTTTCACTCATTAATATAGATGTGTATAAAATATGTAATAAAAAATAATGATCCAGTTAAAGTTTATTTGATTCTTTATTGTAGAAAATTTTAAAATATCTCTAAACGTGAGAAATTATTTTCTTGTTGTTGAATCTGAAATCGAAGAAGTGAGTTTAAGACTAGATGGTGTACCGATATTTATTTGAATTAGTAAATAATAAGATGATGTACTTCCTAAGCATCAGCTAATCAGTTAAATGTTTTTCCTTACAGAATATTAAATGGACGCGATCACAAACTTCCCATTTATTTTTTAGATATAATGAAAATTAATTTAAATTCTTCAAAACTGTTAAGTATGCTCAGTTTTCAAAGCAGCATTGCTATCAAAATATTAGAAGTTCATGCTTGTTTTTCTTTGTTCTGAATGACAACTATTTTGTCCTGTAAAAACAAAGGCATTCGATTCCTTCAATCATTTTAAAAACAGTTTAATTCCTTATTGTCATTATTAAACCATAATGTTTATTTAATTAAACGTAGTTCTCTAAAAATCGTATAATTTCCGAAATATCATACATTGTTCTGTTTATTTTAAAAAAGAGAGAGAGAGAGAATAGACAACATGTAATTCGTGGCTGTGTTTCTTTCTTTCTTTCTTTTTTTTTTATTTTAAAGTTTGGAATTTTGAAATTTGATTGAATTTGTGATTAGATTTTTACCGAAAAAGGAAAAGATGTATAAGAGTAAGTGTTAGTCGAAAGAATATTAATTTAAAAATACTTACTGCCAGTTTTTCTTATAAGTTAGATGACCCTGTTTGAAGTGATAAATCTTTAATTTATTTATAAATAATGTAGCAAGCTCGTTAGTGTTAATCTAGATATTCCTATGATACGGCTTGGATCAGAATCTCTAAGTTAATGTAGCTGTTAAATCATACAAGCGAATAATCATTATTTCTTGCAAATTATAAAATGAGTATTTTGTTTATTTATTTGTGGAATTGTACTTATTTTTAGAAGAAAATAATGACTTGGCAAATGATTCACATTAATACTTATTTTTTTAAAATTTCTCTGGGTATTCATTGCAGTGACTCTCTGGATTTTAACTTTATACAGTTGCAAAAGCCTTTTAGGAGAAATCGGTGAGAGAAAGAAAAATAATTTTTTAACCTCATTTTGAAAGAAACTTTCAGAATTTGATTTTTTCGATAGTATAAATCTTAAGAAACTAAAAATTGCTCCGTATACAACATTCATCCAAAACACGTTGTAGCGAATATTGATGGAGATTTTTTTGTGAATACATGAACAATGTTTGCTTTTAGAGGCGTTACACAAATCTATTTAGAGAGCTTATAGTTCTTATAATACGCAAGTTAAGAGCTGAGTCGGTATAACTGCAAATCACAAACAAGTAATTTACCACTGGTAGTTTTGCTATTCATCGAAAGTCTAATAAGCCCTGCCTGCTGATGTAAGTTGTGATTTTTAATTCTCTAAACATTGTGTTTTTACTAGCACGATAGCAAGTTATAATTTTTATGAGCGAAACAGAGACCGGGATTCATGAGTGCATTTTTTTTTTTTTAAGAGCGTTCGTTTATGTGTGTGTGCGCGCGCACTTTAAAATAGATAATTACTAGTTAGATCTCGAATTATTGGGAATCTATATTCACACTTACGTTTGAATATATATACTAACAAATCTACGCTTGAATCAAATTAAAACTGAATCTTGAAGTATTATGGAGTATTTTTTTCAGAAAACTACTTGTGTTGATACAAATCAACAATAATATAGAAGTTCTGATTGTAATATACTTATAATTTGCTTCGTTAGCAATGAAACAAAAAGATTTATTTGTGTAAAATTTTGCAAATGACAGTTTTTTATATATATATATATTTCCCCCGTGGTTAAGTCCGTGTTGTTGTTGTTTTCCCTGTATTGTGTATTGCTCCTTCGGGTTATTTTCAGCCATTTACCTTTTTTTTTATTTTATTTAGTTTCAAAATGTTATAATACGGATCCTATTGTGTTCACATATAATTTTGTTGCGAATTATATTATGTGGATGAGCACATTAAGTTATAATACTAATTTTGCAAGTTCATGACTTCATTTGAACTGAAACCTAAACAAATTCACAATTCAACTGCGCTAGATCAATTCTATGCTCTTAAGTTTATCGAAATACATGCTCTGGATAAAATCTCGGTAAGTTTTGAAATCCTTTTTTTTTTTTTTTTTTTTAATGTTCTCACCTACCTCATTTTTTTCATCTTCCCATTTGCATTTTTGCACCGTCCCCGATTTTTCCAGACAAGAATAAAAGATTCAAAGGAAAGAATAAAAAATAAAATAAAAAGAAGCTGATGGTATAAAATAAAAATGAAAGTTGCAGTAGCCTCCGCATAGATGTCAAGTGTATGTGTGTCCGCCGTAATATTCTTCCACGGAAACATTCTACCGTGGCTTTCCCCCTTAGCCCGCTTGGAACTGCTTAGATTTTTCCCGTTTTTCCTTCTTTTACTTTTTTTATTGCTTTATTATTTCTATTTTATTTCTGGGGATCTCTTATCTCCGTAGTGGTGTGCGTCATGCAGAAGCCGCTTATTATGTACAATGGTACTTTTCGTCCGAAGCCGTTTCTCTCTTGATCGCTGTACCTTTCCTCCCTTTCTCTCTTCCACTTTTTTTTTTTTTTTATCTCATCTATATTTTGTTGCTGCGGCCACGTGTGAGAAAAGTTTTGTTCGTTTTTATTGTTATTGCAACTGGAGTGCAACAGGTGGAAATTGATTCGCTTTGCTTTGGTAGGTTTTGGATTTTATTTTCTCTCTTTACTTTTTTACCCCTCTGAGCTAACGATCGTTTATCTGTAAATGCAATCAGCATCCGAGCGTTAATTATGTACAGTAATGTTACTAGTAAATGAGTAGTTTATTTTTATCCTCTACTGATAGAGCTTTATTTAAGGATTCGAATGTCGCCTTGTGCGTATGTATCGAGGGAAAATATAACGTGTCTTGTATATTGATATGCTTGGTGTGTTAGGTTCCTTCGAATTCTGAACCCAGCTAATTAAGTTTTTCAATGAAATGGCGTTAATTTAATTATGGTATACATTAAGTGTATCTTCCCGGGAGTTTTTAAACCTCTATTTTTTATGAAAATAATTTAAAATTGAAACGTTTGTTCAATCTTGTTTTAAAATATGTATAATGTGGAGAAACAGGGCTAGTTTCTGTTTTTCAAACCATAACAAATTACTCTCGTATCATAGTTGAATATCGCAAATTTTATCTCATTTCAATATTTTGTTCGATTCGAGATTTTTTATTTAATTTAACTTACGGACTGAACAGAAATATTTGTTTAAAAAAATAAACAACTTTTTTTTAATGTGAGGGAAAGATTGAACCAAAGAGGTGTTTTAAAAAAAGAAATGGATTTCATGGATCGACAATTTTAAAAATAATTTCCTCTGTAAAATTTGTGGCATGATGAGTAGAGTAGTCGAAGATAACTACTCACTTAAACTACGAATTAATATGAAAACAGTTATTTATACATAAGAGTTGGGTTTTTTCCCCCCATAAGTGTTTCTTTAGTACCACGAGGATAGAGAAATAGATGTGAAATAACAAGTACTCTGTTAAGATGAGTACTTCAAAAAGACATTGATATTAATGATATTAGCTTTACATTAATATTTTAAAGTACACAAAAAGTAAGAAGAAATAAGGTGGTATCGTTGCATTAGACGTGGCAATTTACTAAATCCAGGAAGATTTCGATGTAGGTCCTTTGCTTCAAATGTAATAAACGTACAAGAAACCACTGCTTAGATATTAGTTTAAATAATAATCTCAGATGGGCTATATCATATATTTTACTTGTAAAAATTGACTTCTGGCGCTTACACGAATAAATAGTCGACTTCGTCGCTTATTCCAACTTTCCTAAATTTCGTTAAACATTTTATGTTTTCCTTATGGTATGAAAGCGTCGGGCTTATCACTCGACAGGGACACTGGCTAGGAAGTAGCTTCTCAGGCTCAAAGGCTACGGAAACATATATGGGCACCGCCTGATGGGTTTTCTTAAGGTCGTGCAGACTTTTAACTATGAATGAAACGCTGTACATCAATTGATTTATGTATCGGTTGTAAATTTGATTTTTGTGCGTATTTTCTAATACTGTAACGAATGTAAACTGGGTGCCAAGAGGTAATAATTTAAAATAAATTCATTTTATGTTTTGTTTTCTAGATGAATTACAATATTAGAAGTTTAAACTTCTGTTTGTATAGATTGAATCTTTTAATAATTTTCGATGCGTTTATTTTAGGTTGTAGGAGAGGTAAGAAGAAAACGAAGTTTGCTGCCCTAATTATATGTAAATAACTTTCAATTATTATACATATTTTAGTAACGTTTTACAAAATCAATGATTATAGACTAATATTAAATACTTATATTATTTCACGGCGTATTTATATTTATTTTTCTATTTAAAAAAAAAATTGTGCATTAAAATTTTTTAGTTCTTTCTTAGCATGTATTTTATTACCGTATGTTACGCTTCTAAACACTCAAGAAATGAACATTAAATTATTCACTGTATTCTATTCAGCTATATTCTATTTCAACTTGAATAAATGATTAGAATTTTTTTTAGATTATAATTTATTTCTTCATTCATTTTTTTTATATATACCTACATTGGAACTAGGTGTTTGAATATTATAATTACACTCATTTCACATTACTCTCGTGTTAAATTATTCACTTGGAAATATCGAAAATTCCTTCATGTGTATATAATCATTGCTTTTGTAGTAATTTAGAAATATTTTTTGTTTTATTATTTGTATTATACAATGTGTAAAATATAGAGAATTAAAATAAAGAAAATTTTATTTTTAATCTGTGTTTTTTCATTTGGTTTCTGTATTTATTTATTTAAAATATTTCGATCTCAGAAGTTAAAGTATTACAACATCATCAAGCCGAACTGTAATGCTATGTAGTGCACTCGAATCTAAACGTGTAATAACTTAACATACATTTTCATATCAAACACTATTCCCAGTCCCTCTGCACAAGTTTCTTTTCTGGAACCGTCTACATTCGAATCGGAAACCACCAGAGTATTTTTATGACTTCATAATGATTGATGCAGATCTACACAAAGATAAAAGGCAACGGTTGCATAATATTAACAGTCATCACACAAATGCCATTCATGTGCAGTCGTACTCTTACAATCGATACAATAGGAAATACTCAGTGTATTTGAGTGCCCCGAGTGGTATCGACTCGTTCAGTTGTTCTACAGCTAGGAAGTTTAATTCCATCCCAAGCACGCATCCCCCTCCCGAATTTTGGATAACAGCATTTTGATGAGGATGAGATCCGACCAATAGAAACTTCTCCAGCAGTCGCACCCATTGATGACAAGCTGACGGAAGTCTGGGACAGGCATACTGCCTTGGCTTCCTTCATCCCTCCTTTTGGCGAACTTTCAGGGTTGAGTGATAATCTAGATGACGAAGATATTGTTTCTGTGTTGCCATTCTTTGGCGCTTTTTATTCAGTAGGGTTGCTTATTTATTTAACACTTCTAAGTTTTGGGTGTTTGGTGTCGTAAGGTATCTTGTATACTTGGCTTTATTTCAAGGTTATTTGGCGTTTTTAGTTTTTGTGGTTTCGAAGTAATTTTTAGTTTTCCACAAAGTAACAGATTTTTTTTTACAATGTTGTACAATCATTTTAGCTTTTCTTTCACAGCTTGTTTAGAATTACGTGTTGATCGTTAAGATTTTTACTTTTCATTCAATAGTTTGTTCAGTAGAATGTGCTTTTTTTTTTATTATTAAAAGTGGGTATTAAATCTTCAATGTTATCTTGCTATGAAATTATGAATATCATCGTAAACGTTCAAATGAAGTTATGTGACAATAAAAATTGCGAATTCCAGTGAATAATTCTTGTATTCTTATGTGCTAAAAGAAGTACAGATTAGTTGTTTTTCTAATACTTTTTGTAATCCTACAACATCTATTTTTTTAAAAAAAATAAATATGTAAAATAATTTGTTAAAAATATAATTACTCTAATATGCACTTGAGATTGGTAAATTTTAGGGACAGTCTGAAATAAAATAAAGCTTCAAAAAAAAAGTTTATTTATATATTTACATTTAAATTATTCTCAATAATAGTGCTTAATGAGATATACATGCCAATGTTTTTTGCATCTGAGGATGGCCTTTTGAATTCGCATATTAGTTTCGATGCTGTATGTATGAATTTTAGATATTATGAGCAAGATGTGTTTTCTTTTTTTCGTTGATTAAATTAAATATTCTTAAATTTTAAAAGCAAAATCACTGGTTACTTTCTAACAATGCTAATAATTTCGCGTAATGTACGAACAACACTCCCGTTCTCTTTCTAATCAGCATCCTAATAATTATAACAACAGTTTAATACTTCCCAAATCCTCCGCCTTAATTACAACACGGGAAGGCGAGAATCTTTCGAAAACAAAATAAAGCCCGAGATTACATTGTCCGTTTAAAAAATGTGCCATCGCACTTCATTGTTCCCAGTGTAATTTAATTAAGTTTCGTACCATCTGGCGTCGCCATCGAGCGCCTTCTTGGCGAAAACTACTATTGTCTGGCAACCCGGGACCAGGAAATACCTCATAAATGACGTCGGCATGAGGCAATTTCAAACTCAGCCACTCATCGCGCGCCCCGTAATAACCCCTGCAAAATGTCTACACCTAAATCACTTTTATTCCGCGCGCCAAACGTAATTGGAGGTCGATTCCTGTTACGATGTTCGATTGGTGCACCAGATAGGCCCCCCTATTAACATAACCGACGGCATTTCTAATATCAAGCCCCCAGGAATATGGTTATTTGTTATTGCCAAAAAGGTAATTATGCCCCATTGGATAGGGCCCTCCAGTGCAATGCTTGTTGTGCTCTAATGATTGCACAGTACATATTGGAATGCACAATCGGGATTTAAATTGGAAACATTGTGTGTTCAGCACGTCTCAATAGAAATTCTCTCTTATTAAGGCAACAAGTTACTTATATGAATTGAGTCCATAGTATATTTCTGTATTCCATGAAGCACCGTTTAGCAGAAAAATATTTCAGACAGTTTTCGTATTGAAATCGCATACTTAATATATTGATCTCTAGTTATACTTTTTAATTTCTAAATTTATTCAACAAAAAGAAACGACTTACCAAATATGTTTTCGTCTTCATTTTATTTTTTTAAAAATTTTATTTTTGAAAAATACAACATTTTTCTATATAGTATTATCATATGGGCGAATTAAGATGTAAAGAGGGTCCGGAGAAAAAGATGTTTCCTTACAGCGCCATCTCGGAGCAAAATATTGAGAACTCTGTATTTTGGTCGTTAGAGATTCAGAAAATTTCTAATAAAATTACACAACTAGAGTGCAAGTCCTTTTTCATTTTCGCTAATATTTTTTGTTTGATCCAGTGGATCTAAAAAAATTTGTGCGACCAATACTTTGTTACAACGACGAGAACCATTTTTTCTCCATCTTCTATTTATCCAGATATTCCTATCCTGCAGTAGTTAATGATGAAACCGCGGGTGGCAATTCAAAGCTTGAAAATTCTTGCTTTTGTCTCAGTTGGATTAACACTAGCACACTAATATTTGGAATGATAATTTAAATTAGTACTGCATTTGGATTTTTTAATCATTATGTTTGTTTTAATTGATTAAACCAGTATGTTGCTTAATTTTACTAAACTGACAATCAGATAAACCGTATGCATATAGTAATATATATATCCAATGCTTCACAATCGTTATATATAACGAATGGAAAGCGTTGTGTATACAGTAGTACCTCTTGTTAGGGACAATTCTGTCGATCCCGGTCCCTTTGAATAGTTTATGTATTTATTACCACTTATTAAGAGACAAAAATATCTGGTCCAGTGGGTGTCCCTTATTTAGAGGTACTATTGAATGTGATTATTTAAGTTTTGTTGAGGCTGCATTAGTCTTAATAAAGCTACAGTGCATTAAAAAGCATTTAAACATTTGATCATAAATAATCTTACAAAAACATTTATCTAAGACCTTTACCGCGATTAATACTACAGGAATATGAACATGAAATTGGTTTTTTTTTAATGCTTAAGGATCTGATGGGCAGTATTAAATACAAATTCCGAGTAAAATCTGGATGATGTATATTGTCAGATCTCATCATTTAGTTTGCACCCATAAAGTTCATTTTTTTCTTGGCCACTCTACAAACTTTCACAAAACCAACTCTGGGTGAGTGAAAAACACCGAAAGTGTATTGACACCTCGATTTTTTTTTCTTCCAATGCTCATCAATAAATGCGAAGTGTGCAGCAACCCTTTGAAAACCGGCAGGCCACGCGAGGACATGAACTTATTAATCTGAGATTGCAATTTTTTTAAGGTTTACCAGCTTGCAGCCTCTAATATCCGGCATGCGCCAAGGAAGAATGCGTTCATTGTACTTCCTACTATTTTAACAGAAAAAATTTCTTTTTGAAGAGGGAAAGAACCTATTTGAGCGGAATGGGGTCCCGTGACAACAACCCCTAGTCAATAGACGCACCGTGTGCCTCAGCGTCTTTGAATGCAAAAGGCAATCGCCAGTACCTACCTGGGGCCAAGGAGAACCCCTCAACGACGGGACAACGACCCCTCCGAACAAAGTATTGAAAGGAAACAGCTGTTTACGCGGTTGAGTTTGGGTATTTTTTTGGATATACGGAAGCACACACACACACAGATTAACGACCCTGTACTAGTTTTCCGTTCACAGATTTTGGTCTTTAGTTAGAGGGATTTAGTGGAAAATGTCTACCCATTAGAATGAGGTTTGACTCCAGGAGTATCGTGCTGTAATATGGTTGTGGATTTGGTGTTCCTTTTCGCCGATATTAATGTTTACTTTTGGATACAAAGATATTAGAGTGAATGTTGTCTGAGGAGATTTGGATAATATCGTAAAAAACTTAAGTGGGGGTCCAATACCAAAAATTATATTTAAAATAATTTTGAAAAGAGAGACCGGAAAACGTATTTCTATCGAAACCAAGGTGAGTGGGTTGCATTGATTAAATGTTTCAAGTATTCCATTTTTATGTTATTCATGTGTTAATCGATTTTTTTTTTTTAAAAAAAAAAGGTAGCTTCATTTCCTGACTTGAGTCATGAAACAATATAGAATCTATATCTGAACTTTTTGACTTTGATTTCCAGTAGATCTGCAATAGAAAGAGAACTCGGTAAACTTAGTTCTATTCTAGTTTGTTTCTGCCACATTATATAAGTAAACGTTTTTATTTTTTTCTCAAGAATATTTTATATATATCTGGATACATATAAAGAATTATGTCATAAATGTTTTGATGAATCCTATCTTGAGATTGGGTTTTGATCTTCCTTAGAAAAACATTGCGTTAACTAGACCAAAAATGTGTAAAAAAATTTTCTTTAAGAAAATAGTATCCAAGGGGCCAAAAATGTTGCATAGCTCGCCAGTTTATTTTGTGTACTAAATATGAAAGCATATGTAAAATAGACTAGTATTTGGGTATGTAAGTGAGTCGTATTTCTCTCCATTTACTTGTTATTGCATTTCATTCACGTTCATTGAAATAGATTTGAACTGAAGAATTACATTTTATTTTTAATACTACTTAAAAAGATTCCATATTTTGATTGCTTTTGTACATGAGATCAATATGTCATAAACGAGTATTTAATCGATAACCCCCCCCCTTTTTTTAATTCATATGTCGAGACATAAATGTATGAACTTTTCTAGCACTCTCAACAGAATATTAATAAGTCATAAGTAAAAATACCTGTTCAGAAGTTGCGCTAATTTGTCATAATTGATTATTTAAAAGCTTTTATGTGATGTCCTTTATTTATAATCACTTAATTGCTAGCATTAAGTTTTCTCCCTACTCACACTCTTAGTTTTCTTTCTAAATTTTAAAAATCGTTTCAATACTTGTGTTTAATTTCGAACTAATAACCGTTTTAATTTGATTGTCTTTTTTTAACAAGAAAACCTTTTTAAAATGAAGTGTCTTTGACTGGGTAATAAATTGTTTTGAAGCTGTCAAATAATTTTCCTCCATTTTAAACAAGGAAATTGTTTTATTTAGTAGAAAGATATTGCACATTTTTAGCTGCAGTAATTTTATATTGTATTTCCCAAGAGGCTTGTCGTGTAAAATCGTTATTTGTATAATTATCAGCATTAAAGCTTAGTTTTTCTTCATTGGTTGTACAATAACTAAAGCGTATCATTATAACCAAGATAACGTCATTATCTGTAGTTTTTACTAGAAAACACGTGCTGTTCGTTTAAATATGCATGAATAATTTATGTAGCAACGTAATTAAATAAAAGAGAGAAATAGTAATGTGATATCAAATCCTTGTATTATGTCTTTGAAATTATCTTTCAGTTTTGTGTATAGTGTTTTTTTACGATGGTGCGTTGTTTACAATAGAAAGAGAATTTGCGTTGCAACATTCTGCTATCATTTCGGACACTGGGCACGTTCAGAAACTATGTTTTATAAGAAAATTGAGGGATTTGCATCGTCTAACAATACAGAGTTGCGAAATAATGTTGGTAATAAGGAGATATTCAAAACTAATGATTAGAATTGCTATTGCTCAACGTGAATAGACACCGCGGGATTGAAGCAGCAATATGTATATTACAACACCAGAAATAATTTTGTTTTAATTAATAACGTTTCGTATCTTTCATTCAAAATCATGTTTATAAATATTATAAAAAAAGCACTTCAATGCACAGCACCCTTTATAAATTTGAGTTGCATTATAATTTATAGAGATTGGTTCATATTGCTTTTTAACTGTGAAATTACTTACTTTACTCAGTATGTTATTATGGGCGGTATTTTTTTAAAGACTTAGTAGCCAATTTGTAAAATTTACGAACATCCTACTCTTATTTTTCATTTCATGTGTTTGCTAATTATTGAATATCCATTGCAAATATTGTGGTAAATCAAATTTATAGACTCAATGCTAAAATAACAATAATTACTTTCATAATAAAAGTAATAATGTTTGTTTTTTAAGGAACTCAGAAATTCTATATAAATATAATTCTTATTAAGTTCAGAATCGATTATAATAAGACTATTTTTAAGATGCTTGGAAACATTTTACCTATATGTAGCAGAAATAATTGCTACATGTGGCGAGCATTTAATCAGTTACCACTTTACATTTTTTCCATTCTTGCGCACCATATCATTAATAAAAATAGGGTATAATATATATTAATGTGTTAACTCATCAGTTATTACATCTTATAACATGAGATACAAAATAACTTAGTCTAATGGAATAAAAATGTATTTACTAATGCATGATATCTACAATATCACGAAATTATAAATTTATTCTCCTTGAATAATCAAAAATCTAGTTTATAATAATATGTGATATCCATTGCAAGGAGAAGAAAATAATTCATTCTTTATAAAATTTGATAGGTCATATTTTAATGTAATGTTTTATCCTTTTTATAATTCATTACCTTTTGGGATACTGAATTACAAATGCATCGTTCTGGTTCAATTGCTTTTTTTTTTGTAACGATCCCCTCCCTATCTCATTCTTGCAAAATGTGACTTTAAGGTGAAAGAAAAAATTATTCCCCAAAAGCGAAATGATGAGTTGTGTCTAAAAGTTTTTGATTAACTTTTTTATTAATATATATCAGACTCGTTACTAATATTCATACACTATCCCTGCTTAACATGTATTATTTAATAATTGTAACATCATACCTAAAAAATATTAGTAATTTTATTTTCTTATTTTCCACCAATAAAACTCTATGCATGTTCATTTCAGTACTCTGTAAAAATAACGTTTAGTCAAAGGAAGCAATTTTAAAAACGAGATATTCTCATTTTTGTCAATATGAGTTTCCTATTTTTGTATCGAATTTTTTTTTAACTTTTCGATGCTATTTAGAAAATGTTGTATGATGTTTGATTTGTGTGTTGTCAGAGTTGTATTGATACTATAAATAAATACTTATTGATTTTATGAATAAAATTACTGTGAAAAACTTAGTGTGGTAATATATTCATGTGAGTAATCAAAGGAATATCTATATTTTTAAATTTGTATTATGTATTTATAAAGCAATGTGTACTTTTCTACTTTTAACCTTAAAAATTCTGTTCAGCTGTTAATTTCTAACTCTTTATTTCATTCAGATATTACGTGATGCTATTTAAAAAATTTCATTTCTTCTAAATAGATCAATCAAACCTTTGAAAATCGAGGGCATCTAGACTCCTACGCTGCTCTATTGAATACAATTCTTTTAGTTAGGCTGAAGGAGACAAATGTTTCAGTAAGTTAAAACGTGTGGCTTAATTATTTACCGAGAATATATAATAAGTTCTTTCTTCTTACAGTTGACAGCTCATAATTTAACCATAATTCATGTCCTTTTTCGCAAGGCGACTAGTGGTAGAATCTTTGAGGTGTTATATGTCCAATATTGAATTTCACGTTCTTCGCTCTTGTGTGTTGTAGCTAGACAACAGAAAACATTTGTCGTGCTTCTGTAAGATCATTTATGTCGATTCCAATGTTTAAAATTTATTTTAGAAGAAATTATCGCGTAATTTATGAAGGAATATCATATATCGTTTGAAGGCGATCAATCTGCTCTCTAATTAAATGCTGAGTAATTACTGTAATTAAATATATATCTTTCTATTAATTAATAGTAATGAATTTAACACTGTATTTTGACTCCACATATTTTGAAATTTAAACCTTTAAAATTATTGTTTGCCATGCGATTTAATTTTCCCTCTCCTATTTATATAGTATTATTTGAGAAGAATTTTTTTTTTAATTAAATAACTTTAAAAATAATTGCAAGTTACCTTATTTGTTAATGCACAACAAACATAATAATGTTTATGCATTATCTTTTCTAGAACAGAAAATTTCTGTCAACAGAAATATTTCCTTGTTGAAAACTTAAAAGGTAATTGCTGTAAAAATTACCACAGAAAATAAACTATTATTTTACGATTTGAATGTACGAATTGAAGAAATACATATCTATATTTCTCCATATTTCAATATTAGTATCCTGTTTGTCACTGATTACCAATTTCTTGCTGGAAACAATGACCAATTGAGAAACATTTTAATTTATTTACACGAATCTTCTCTAACATAAAATTATCATATCACCAAAAATGTATTTTCCACACTGAATTTGTTACCTAATATCGCCTTTTTAGAAGCTAATTGCTATTTCGTCTGTGAAATTCAGTGACGCAAGCCATCGTAGAGGTTAAATGTCCATTTTTCATTTTACTTCTAGACGCATCATTAACTTGCTCATTAAAAAAAGGAGAGTCTTTCCACCCGCCTTCCTTCCCCCCCCCCCCTCGACCTTGTATTGATTGTCAACAACAGAAAGAAGATGAGGACTTCCGTCTGTGGATCTTTGACATTTTAACTTTTGTATTACAGTCATTGCTTCTTAAGACTTGTATTTACTACCCCTTCTCTTCGGTCGTTCTCTTATTACGTAAATTGTTTCTAACTCACCAGTTGAAATGAAAGACGTGGTGGTTGAGTGAGTAAGGAATTGGTTTAAAGATGACTCCTTTCAGTCAATCCGAGAATAGGACCTGTGGTGTGTAAATTTGAGAGTTTTTTAAATTAATTTTGTTTCATGTAATTTACAAGTTACCATAATATCAAATACTTTATAAATTTGTGCCTTTTAAAATAAATGTAATACCGTGATGGCTTAAAAATTTCCAAGTTTAGAAAAGAAAGATATGCGAGTTAAATTGTATAATTTTTGTTATTTATTTGTATAAAACGTATCCACTTTAAGTAAAAAAGAGCTTCATCAAAAATAATCTAAAGATGTAGTTCTTATACATGTATACCAAATCAGAAAGATGCTTCAAAAAATCGATACTAATTACCTAGTTACTTCTTCCCTTATTTAAAAAAGATAGTATAATTTCTAGGAAGTCAATGAGGCTAAATAATAACAACGCTTTATTATAAACATTGTAATAGTAAGTTTCAAAAAAGTAGTCATAGAATTGTATGCAAGTTATCTACACTTTATGAATTAGGTCGAAATATAAAGTGAAGATTTATTTATATATGATGTGTAACCTTTAATTGATTATTATAATATATTGCAAAGGAGTATAACTAATATAATTAAAAAAAATTTGTATGTTTTATAATTTAAATCTAGGCGCATGTAACAAAATTTATTTATTTTTGTTCACTGGTTTATAAGTTTAAAATCGTATCAAATAAGAGAATGATTAAGTTTAAAGAGAGAATGCGTTAAATAGTATAATGTTAAAATATATGAAATGAAATTATTTGCTTTTTACTCGTTGCGTACCAAATTTAATTTTCGGGTATCGTAATTTCCATTTGATTTGATTTTCAAACATGTCAATGACATAAAATGTAGAAGTAAAATTTGTGATATAATAAATGCGCAAATATCACATTCGAAAATTTTTCTGATGCCTTCCAGACTCCTTTTCATTTGTGTCTACTTACTATTGCATCTGCTTAACTATAGCACAACTCTCACCAATGCTCTGTGAGAGATTTATTTTTTTTGTTTTCGTCTGCGAAGCTATCTGTGTATATTGAAGACAATAGTTCCTGAAACAATAGTCGACGTTTTAGATAATGTCCATGTTTGTATGTGTGATTTCAATTAAATATTTGTTCACATGATGTACTATTGTATTTTGAAAATGATTAATAAGCTGTAGATTAAATCGGGACATTAGTGTACTTTCTGCTGAGCAAACATATATATATATTCCTTTTTTGGAACTTAATTTAAATGCTTTTGAGATGAAAATGCAATACTAGCAATTTTCAAATATTGCATTCTCAAGTTCGTGGCTTATGATTTTCAGTGACATTTTCTCCTTACTATTTCTACTAAATGATTATACGTATTGGTAATATGTTTATATCCATTGTTGTTAGTATATAAAAATAATGAAGGCTGTTTTGGTCTATTGTAAAATAATATATCTTCTTCTGACGGAAAATAGTCTAATAAATATCAGTATTATGCACAGATTTCATTACTTACAAAAGACTAGCATATTTTTATGACTCATTTCTCTTTGAATCCGTCTATCTTTTCCATGTACAATAATATTATTGTTTTGTTTTCTATTATGTTACAAATTATCTGTATTAATATTTTAAAAAAATTGATTTCATTGGAATTTTCTTAATTTTGAGGACTTGTTATTGATAAAAATGTAAAGAGAATTAATCTGTCTAACACTTTATAAAATTGTTTCAGATCGAGTCCTTTTTCCATTATTAAAATGAAACAATGTTAAATTAAATGTTTTTAGTTCTAAAATTCAGCTGTCTTGTATCCAATGTATCATATCTTTTAACAAAATGCTCACTAAATGTAAGTAATGGTTTAAACATCATTTCATACATTTAATGATTTACACTTTCCACCTCAATTTAAGAATAATTTAATTATAAAGTTACTAAATAGATACAAGAATGGTCAAAAAAAAAAATGTCAAATTTATATTAATTTTCAAAGCAATGGTTACAATCAGAATACTGAAAGGTTGAATGTTTTCCTTTTGAATCACGTAATAATTCCGTTGCTATTACGTAATTAAGTACCAGTGAAATGTCTCGAGGAACAAAAAAAAAAATACTTTTTGAAGACGTTAAAAAGTTTAACAATTTTTAAAACATAGTGTCATACTTTCTAAGCTTATTCTTTGTTGTCAATTAATATATATATATATAACATTGAAACATTGTTAAAAGTTTGAAACTTTTAGTAACGGAACGTCTGTAAGTGACTAAAACTAAACAAAGTCTTTACTTCTGTTTCTCGAGGCTTGGATCAATAAGTATTTGCTCTTTAAATAAGAAATAACCACAGAAGTCTCGCTGTAAATTATTGATTGTTATATATTGATTTAATTTCCTCCTCTAACTGCTAGAAATTGTTTGTATTGATGGGATAAAAATAAAGATTATTATAATAATTTTTTTAAATAATAATTAAAAATCGTCTTCAACGTTAAAATATTTATTCAAATTTTAGTCCATTAAATGAAATGCTGATTATTGCAGGTGGAAATTAAATTCTTGAGAATTTAAGTGATGGCAATGAATGTTAAAAATTAACTTGAATTTTTGTTAGCATAATTGAAATGAATGAATTCCGGAGAATGTAAGTAATGCAATGAATGTTAAAAATTAACTTGAATTTTTGTTAGCATAATTGAAATTTTAGCAATAGTATATGTTCTTAAGAATGTAGTGAAAGTCAAATATTAATCGAATTCTAGTCCACGCAAATGTAATGCCAGCTTCGGAATGGGAAAGGAAGATAGCCAGTAACCAGCAAAACGAAAACTCGGTAGTAAAGAAAATCAATACCAATAAATCAAAGTCAAAAGAAATGCCATTCCTCAAAATGAAATAGATTGAAAGCAAACTGGGTCTCATCTTCTCATAGCAGGGAACTTTTCACCAGAACGTCGAAGATTCGTTTCAAGGGAAATGCTGGATTCATTACTCACAAGTAATCGCTGCTACTTTCAATAATCCTATTTCTCTGAAGAATTAAGCATTTGAAGTAAGATTAAATTAGAGCATATACCAGTAATTTGTTTTTGCTATATGAAAATAGACCGTTGACGAGCAAGATACTGGTATTTTTCGAATTGTAGAAATATTCAAATGAAAAATTATCCAAGTCTTTTCGGATTTCAAGCGGAATCGTTTTTATGTTAGACCAGATGATCTTTACCTTTTTTGTGTTCTTGTGCAAGTTTTTGATTCTTGTTCATTCATAAATTGCATTAGTTTTTAACAGTTTATTTTACTTTTTTTAAATAAAGTATTTATTATTTTCTTCCATTTGTAAATAAGGCAAAATTAAGGAATGGGCATGTTGATATTATGATAATGAACTGAAGATATTAATTAAAATAAGAATTTTTTTAATGAGATAGTTCCAAATTCAAAATTTTATAACAATTAAAAACTTATGCTAGATAATTTTTGGAACTACAAGTCATTGAAGTGTGAGAGATATATCGTTTATTCTGCAAGATCAATTTGCTATCAGGAATTTGGAAAGCAATTTTTTTTAAAAAAATTTAACCAATAATTTATAATCGCATAATGTTGTGCAAAATGGCTTGTAATCAATGAGATCTGCCAGAGAACTTGATTACTACAGAAAGTTATGAGTACAGTTTGTACCAGCAGCAAGTAATCTGCAGAAATTCGAGCATTCTAAGTTAATTAAACTTTAGCCTCATTAAGTCCTTCTATTTTTATTAGTATATGTTAATCTTTCATTTATTAACTTGGTAAATTACTAAACTATCGGCTGTACTTAACCTTTTTTTTTTTTTTTTTTTTTTGTTTTTAATTTTTTTTTTTTTTTCATAATGATTTGTTCTCTGAGATTGATTGGAACTAAAGAATTTCGATACAACTACACTTGGTAGCTAAATATTTCTTTCAAAAAAACGTTGAATTCGACCCTAAAATTTGAAAAAGTTACTCTTCTTATATATATTTGATAAGGTTATGTTCATTAGCTTAAAATGTCTGAATGGTTTTTGGAATTTGAGCTCGAACACATAAGGTTTTGCAGTGCCTTTAAATCTAAAACTGGAGTCCAGTATATTGATGTTTATGGCTGCTTTAATTACGTAAGAACAAAATGTTACTCTGTTTTACATAAATTTTAAAATCGAAAAAAAAATGGTTTTTATTTCTAAAGTACTATTCCGAATGAACAAACTATATCTTTATAGATACATGTTTTTTTGAAATTATTTTTAAATTATGCTCTAGCTATTAGTTGTACACGAAATGAAATCAAATGGATTGATACGGTAACTCTTCCCATATTTTAAATGCAACGTTACGTAGACAATATTTAAATATGTGATTGTATCTCTTCAAAACCCAAAAACTAAGTTTTCAGGTATCCTGTTTTTGTAGCTAGGAAATAAGTTATACCAGATTTTACTGCTGAATTGATAGGGTTTTGATAAATTATACATCACGAACAATAAATCAAAATAAAATTATTTCATTTTATTATCTTGATGATGTGTATCATTGCAAGTATTTCTTTGAGTGATTATTTTTTATTTTAACATCCTTTTACGGAAATCTAAATTTTGTGATGTAAAATGAACAAGATCTTTTAGCTATACTCAATTAAAAGACTGTATTATTGTAACTAAAACTATATTCTATTTACATTAAAATCACATAATTTCTAACTAACGCACAACCATGCATAAATTGAGATACTTAAGTAATCTGATTTTGTGTGTGTGAACTTAGTTATAAAAAGAACAACCATTCATTTAAATATTTTAAAAAATGTGAGTAATTGTCATCTTTAGCATTTTATTTTTAAATGGTAGCTTTTTTCTTGTAAGTTTTGATATTTATTGCATTTTTTATTCCGAAAGTAACAAAACGAGGGCACCAAATCTTTTTTAAATATAGTATTATATATATATATATATATGAAAAGAAAGCATTCTTATTCTTGTTAAGAATCTGCTTTTCTTCGGAAATGAGTAAATTTTGAATGAATGGGTTTTTTTTTTTTTTTTTTTTGACATTTCTTAAAATTTACTGCCTCTCCGAGAGGATGTAATATGTATGTGTGTGTATATATATATGGAAAAAAACGCACATTTAAGAAAATATTATGTTTTTTGCCGTTGTGGAAATAGATTTATTGAATCTTTCAAGTCCAATAAAAACTTGAGTGTACAAATATTAAAGAGAGGAAATATTCATTTTTTTCTGTATTGCTTGATTTTCAAAAAGGGAAAAGGAGAGAGAGAGAGACCTCTTTTAATGATATAAATATTTAACTGCTACAAATAAATTTTTCTAATTCTATGTTCAACTCTACATTTAAATTGCAAACTTTGATTCCTTTGAGAGGCTTTACTTTGATTAAATGTAATTATATGGATAACGTAATTTAAATGTAAAAGTAACATCAATTAATTCTAATTCTTTGTTAAAAGCATCAAATTTAAGGAATGCAAACTATTTTTCTTTTCATGTTTTATTTTATGCTTCGCGACATCACTTATTTCGATTGTAATCAGTGCGAATAATTTCTTAAATCACTTTTCTGACATTGTCCTTGAGTATAGCGAAACTCCTAGACACATTTGCTCAGAAAGCATAATTCTAAAACATTACACCGTTTCTTAAAAATTCGAACACTTTTTAATCAGAAGCGTCAACATTGTCTAATAACATTAAATGCAAAACAAATCACGCCAATTTATTTAATGAATGTAAAGACAACAAATTCATTTAAAATGAAGAAACAATAAAAGTATGAAAGATTTATTCCAGCTCACAAATCGTTTGATGTAATTAAAATTTATGTATCATTGTGAGGCTTTTATCTTATTATCCATGTATAATTTTACACGGTTACAGTGAAAGAGAAAGATTTCGGGCAAAAAAAATTCTCGCTCGTAGAAAATTCTCGATTCGGTGAAACTTCTTAATTAAAGAGTAATGTTTCACACATTTTTTCATTTCGGGAATCCTGAAGTGAGAATGATATCGTTTCGTGATTGCACAGCAATTGAATTAGAGAGTATTTTCTAACTGTTTTTAATGTATTATCGCATGTCGTTTCATTTTCACAGCGACCTCAAATCAACTAAAGGCGCTTTTGTTTGTTGTTGTTGCTGTCGTCCTTTCTATCATTTCGTTTTGTGTTATTACAAGATTTAAATGGGAAGTAAAAAATAATAGAGCATCACCTATGGTAATACGCATTTTGATAGATTTAAGAATTTGCGTTGGCATGCTTAGATAAATAAATGCGTCTGTGGAGTGAAATCAACGATTTAGATGTTTGGGTGTCTATATTTATGTGGAAGATGTTTGTATGCACGAAAAAGATTGTAAATCATTTTTTCTATCAGTTTCTTCTACAAATATTTTTAGTTAAATAATATCCATTTGATGGGTTTGAATATATTTAGAGTATCTTTTTTTGAAAATTAAAGAGAGAAAGTTCTGATAACGTAATTAATAAAATAGACTAAACAATTTGTACACAAATAGCTGTGCATTATATTAAGATTTTTTTTTTTTTTTTTTTGTGACCCAGTGTAGACATTCATTCATAATCAAATAGTATTTCACTCTTTCTTTGGTACAAAAATTATTTTAACAGTGAAAAGATAAAAGGATATATATTGTTGCCTTTTAAAACAAAATCACTGATATTACAGTTGTATCTGAATATAACATAATTCTGGTATAATTGCAAAATTTATTTGATGAATTTTCGATTTTTAAAATATAACTGTGAAAATGAGATTGATTTCGATTTAGTTTACGAAGTGTTTATTGAGTAAGGTGGGACTTCTTTTTAAACTGATTGAAATAAACTCATTAAATACTTTTTCATCAAATGAAATGCAATGTTTGTGAAATTGTTTTCAATTTAATTTTTTAAAAAAATACTTAAATGATGTGGAACTTAAATATGTATCAAATTCGTAAAATTAACTTTTATGGTGTACAAATATAGTCATCTTAAATCTGTGTGAAGTGAAATTTAGAAATTATTTCTACATTCACACGTACTTCACTTCCCTTTTTTTGTTCAAAAAATTTATAATTTAACGTTTCATACTATAAATCATCTTAGTAATTTCAATTTAATGATATTCTTTTTGAAAAACTTATTGTTATTTGTAACATAATTACTGAAAGTGTTAATCAGTTGTAGTTTCAAACACATTTACTATATAAATTAGAAAATTAGTGCCTTATCGTAAAAGTTTTTCTTCTACAAATCATTGTAGAATCTATGACTATAGTTATAATTTTTAGTAATAAATTATATGTTTAATTTATGATGCAGTTTTCTTGGAAAGAGGTGTCACTTTTTTTCAAATAGACACATATTTGATAATTTTTGTTAAGTAATAAACGTAAATTACGAGAAAACGATTTTTTTTAGGTGCGAACACGTTTTTTTTTTCCTAATTAAAATGATTTTTAAAAACTTTTCGGATAACATTTTTTATAGATATTTACATGGTTATCCGAAAATAAATAACTTATTTAAGCTTTATTTGAAGCAATTCAAAGCAAAATGCACTATTGACATATTTGTATGCATAACATGGACATGCAATTGAAAAATATAATCGATTTGTTAGTAGTGATGTATAGAGAACGACAAATTTCCTACCATAAATTTCAATTGAAAGATTAATTAGATAGCTTTTTATATCACAATACCCCTTGTAAAGTTACCTCCGGATAAAGGAAGAACACTGGTATTTTAGGGGCAATTCTATTGGTCCTGGCCTCTTTGAATATAGTATATGTATTTGCCTCCTATAAAAAGACACCTCTATTTAAAGGGCAAAATGTCTGGTGGGTATCCCTTAAGGGGGGTACTATTGTATTAGTAATTTTTTAAGTTTATTGAAGTTTTATAGCTAAGGCAATTTAAAAAAGAAAATCTATTCTAGAAACAAAATTTCGTATATTTTAACTAAAAAGCTAACATTACATGTTTAATTATCATTCTTGTATAGTAATTAACATATTCATAATAATTGTTTTTATCATATTCATTACATAAACAGCATTCAATGTACAATTTTCTGAAACTTTAAGCATAAAGTTTTTACAAGTTTTTGTTATCCATATTTCGAGAGAACGAAAAAAAAAAAAAAAAATCATGAAAAGATGTACTTTTAATAACCATTTTTGCAATTTTTATGATTTTCCTTATTTTTAATTTATTAATACATCTACTCTTAAAACAGTTTTTTCTTTTATCAGGAAGAATTCTCACAGAAAATTTATTTGTTATCAAGCCAACTTTTTACTTGAATAGTTCTATATTGCTTCTCGCAGCTCAAGATTATGTAGCTCATTAATCTGAAAAGCCCATTTAACGTTCGATTTACTACTTTACAGAAGAGGAGCCTAATGTAATAATGAAAATAAAACGAATTTATTTTCATTGAACAGATATAATTTCTCGCTTAATAAATGTTAGTAACCAAACTTATACGTTTCATTTTATTAATCTTTAATTGTAATTATGGTTATAACTATGATCTGTCTGATATATTTTTTCAAAAAAAAAAAAATTTGTTTGACGGTTTCGATTCTTGGAGTAAAATATAAATGGAAATGGGGAGAAAAAAACTTACTTGTTTTGTAAGTTGCACGTCTGTAAATACTGATTTGAAATCCTGTTACATGTATTATTTTTTTCTAAGTTTCTTAATCAATACGTACAGTTATTGAATGATAAAAATCTGATTATGCGGATGCAATCTTTTATAAAAATTCTCTACATGCCGTCACAAATTATTACTTTAGAAAACAATTCCTAAGTTTTTGTCCTTCAGTGTCAACCAAATGTCTAAAGAACAGGAAATGAATCGATATGTTTCGTTTTTTAAAAACTTATTTCCATTTTTAATAACCATTATTTTCCTCTACTTTGAATAAATCGTTCCTCGTGATGAAAATAATCTCTGTAATTAACTTACATGTAATTTAAACTGTAACACAGTTTCTTCTCTCCGATGGCATTTGATTTCCTCGGTGAGACATACAACTAGTTTCGGATGTTTACGCGTTCGAGAATCAGCATCACTTGCTCTGAGTTGTTGCCATCTTAAAATTCTCACCTTTTATTTACCCTTGAAGCTCTCAAATATATTTGATTTTATATAGACAAAGAATTTATGTTGTTGTTTATACCGCGTATTTTTTTCATCTCTTTTCTCTGTAGAGATTTTTTTCTCTAGCATTTGTTGCTTTTAAGCTTAATGATGCAGTTTGCTCTTCACAGTTGATATTAAACAGTATGGATTCACTTCACTTATTTACATAGAACGCTCATTAATTCACAGATAAATTTTGAAGAATTCTGGAAAAAGTTTTATGCGTGTTAGCTGAAATTCATTTCCGTATGTGTGTGTATGCAAGTACATTCTAGAATACCCACTGTGTAATAAGTCTATATTGCCTCTTACACCCTTAAATATATTATTTTCCAATTTTTTTTCCTCAAAATTTTGGGGTTTTATCACATTTTTTTTTATCAATAATTATATCTCTTTTGATACGACTGGTGTTTGTGAATTTATTTTTCTTTTAGTTTACTTTCTTTTGGAATTAAACCGTAAAATTATATAAATTTTTCCTTGTATAGTTAAAATTGATTTTAATTTTACTTGTATTCATTTTTCTGTTTAAAATGTTTTATCTGTTTAATGTCTTCTCTTATTAGATCTATGGTGATTTTTTACATATTGTTTTAATTTTTAATTATTCAAATAACTTCCTACTTTGTTTTTGATTTCAATATTGATATTTAATTACATATTAACTTCAAATTACGTCTATATGTATAAAATAAAAAACAAATTTAAAGTTACTTAACACTAAAACTTGTAAAAATTGCAATTATTACAAAATGAAAATAAACATGTAAGAAAATAAAACCGGAAAAAAAAAAAAACGTTGAAATTAAAAATAAACTATTTAAAATATTTAAAGCATTATAATGTAAAAAGTCTTTAAATTTCTGAAAATATAATATTATTCAGGAATACATTTTAAACATCTAAATAATTAAAAAATGAAACAAGTAATTTAAAAAATTACAGCAACTTTTAAATTATCAAAAACCTCAAAAAGACCTACGAAGCATATCTGAATGAAAATAATTTAAAAAATATGGTATAAATGGAGATAAAGTAAATCTAAACACTGTCTCAGGCTTGGAACTGAATAATAATAGGGAGTGTTTTATATATATATATATATGCATTTCTTTGTATCACTGTTTCTAATAATAATTAATACACGTGGTGTGTTACATTTGGAAAATCTTGATTTTTCTGTTAAGTTTTTAACCACCCAAAGAGTTTTAGTTGGATCATTTTTCGCTCACCAGATCACTTTTCAGTTTTTTTTATCGTTTACTTCAATTTTAATTACATTAAGCTTTAATATATTCAATTTAATGATTTATCGTTTCCTTGAATTTTAATATCGAAAAAGTTAACTATTGTCCATTTCCCTGTATTTCATCGCTTACTTTAATTCTTATATTTAATTGAGTAATTTGATATGATTTTTTTTAAAAAAAAAGCGCACCTTGAGTGGCTAAATCAGTTCTTTGTATAGAGCTTTTATAAAATTATTAGTTTTTGGTTTTGATATTAATTTTTTTAAAGGTGTTTTTTAATAGTTTCCTTTAGTTTCTGTCTTAAGCAATTGGTTTTTAAAGATTTTTTCGTTTTTTTTTTATTTTATTTTATTTTTTCATTGGATTTAAATTTTCAAAAAAAAAAATTCTTTATATTTTTTGATGTTATGACCACTTTTTATCAATATATTTTTCTCATGGTTATAGTTAGATCTATAATTCTAGAATAACTTAGCTTAACTGTTTAAACCCTCTGACAACATTAAATATATTATTCTTCTTTTTGTACTTTCCAAAAAATTCTAGGTTTTTTTTTACAAAAATTAATCTGATTTATAATTATATATATATATATATATTCTTTTTTTCAATAAACATGAAATGTTTTGTTAACTCACATCATTTTATTCTCGTACGGCATGTCTTTTTCTGATTTTGCATGCATTATAGTCTTGTATTAACGTTGCTTTTACTGAACAACAAGTTTATGATCAACTTTTGATTAACTCCTGCAAACAGTTTGGAAAAAAGCACTTTCTTGTTTAGTTAAATGAATATAACATACATAATTAAAATAATGGATACATTATTAAAGCATAGTAAAATCATGTGTGCAATATCATTCTTATTTAATGTATTATTTTTATAGCATAATCGCTCTATCTTAAAACAGGAAAAAGGTAGTCTTATTATAAAAGCTTGCCCTTTATTATAAGAGCTGGATATTTAATTCTTCATGCACACATTTAAAAACCAGATCTTATTACACCTGTAAAATCTTTAGAACTTTCTGAAGTCTGCTGCAATTAAAATTACATAAGTTCAATTTTTTTTCCACACATGAATATGCGATGCTATGAATAATTTTAATCACGAGTTTGAATAGGATAAAAAAAATAGAATATGAGTTGTGAAATCAAAAGTGATAAACATGCTTTGATATACAGTATGTAAAGTGTATGTTAAGTAAAAATTTTATTCAAGGGTTGTACAATTCTTGGTTTTCAATTATATAAAAGTAAAAGTTTTTATAGTAAAAATAATTGCATCCTTTGGTATGTCTCTAATTAGGTATATTAAAAAGAATCTGAATTATATGTAATATCAAACGTAGAAAATATACTTGTGATTTACTTTTATTTTAAAAAAGAATTATAATTTTATTCACTTGACTTTTTTTTAAGAATAAATTAATTGAAAGCCTATTTTAATGCCAAAAATAACTGCAAATCTGTATTACAAGTAACTTATTTATCAAAGCGTTTGTTACTTTGTATATAATTGTTTTCAATTCCAAATTACCTAATTATTGAGGTGAATTCCCCCCCTCCCCCCCGTTTATAGAAACCATGGCTTTCAGCAACAAATACTTTAATCTGAAGCAAAAATTTGAAAATTTCTTTTTTTTTCTTTTTTAACATTAGAAAATTAAGATCTTTTCGGCAAGCAACTGAATAACGCAGTCAGATTAATCTAAGTAAGGCTTTTCTTTGGTGAAGAGTTTTTGAGCAAAATAGACTTAATACAATCGTTTTTATACGCATATAAATATATATGTGCGTTTGTGTAGCACTAAGGCATTATTATTTTTTTAAAGGGTTTTTTTTTTTTGTATAAATGACTTGGTTTATTTTTAGAACATTTTGCTTAATATGATTAATTTTCATAGATATGTTGAGTTTTAGGAATTTAATTATTATTACAATGTGTTTAACTTTAAACATTAATTTTATCTCATTTTCACTTTGAATGAAATAATAAATACTTAAAATTTTTATTTCTACTGATTAATAAAGGTCAGAACACAATTGTTGTTCATAATTTTCCGTAAAGCGATTATTTAAAGTCATCGTCATTTCTGCGATTTCTAAAGCGTTTTGATTATTTAAAAATAGGCTAAATTATGATTATGAATTATTTTAACAGAATTTTTTGAAGTTTTCAAAACTATGGATTTTAATGAAAATGTATTTTATGATTTCTTATATCTTTATTGATAAAATAACAAAAATAAATGAAATTAGCTACATTTTCGCTGTTTAATTACATTTAATTGTTAGGCTATTTATTACCGTTAAAGTAATGTAATTCTGCATTAAAAAGAACACGTGTTTCATCTTATGGTTGAATCATTAAATCTCCAAACATATTGTACTTGCATAAATTATTTGTATAATTTTGCAATATATGAACACAATATGCTATTTATGTATAAAAAATGTTTGAAATTTAACAACCTTTACTGGCTTTTAAAAAATGTAAATGATGTGTTGCGTTTCAAATTAACTGCTGTTTGTATGAAAGGGAATTTCTAAATTTTGTTTTGAAAATTTAATAAATATTTTACTTTAAAGTTTTTAAAAAGAAAAATTAAATACTTATGCTATTTAAGAATCATTAGTTGTAACAATAAATCTTTTATGTAACATATTGTATGCGTGAAACTAATTAATATTTGAGATTGAAGAAGCTATGTATTAAATTTACTCATAATGTGTTGTTTTCACGAAGAACAAAATAAAATATTACGCTTGAAAAATATTAGATGGTATATTTGTGAGTAGTTAAATTTAATAAAAGATACTTAACTGCAAATCATTTCTTATGTCGTATAAGCTTATTGTAAATTGTTGAGGTAAATTTATTCAGAATTAGTTACTGGATTAACAATTTTTCTTTATTAAATTATGTTAAACTAATGATGTCATCAATAAATAATGACTAAGGTTATTTAAATAAATTTGATTTTTGAAATTTAACCATCATATGTGTATATAAACAGTACTCTTCTATAATCCAGCATTTCATTTTTCCATCTGTACCAGTAACCCGTCATTTTAGATATAGAAAGATGCAAAATCGAAAATTAATTTATGCCTTTTATTTCAATTGAATAACGTAAGCTATTAATACGAATCAGCACGTTTTTGTCGTTTTTGTTATTTCGTGTTTGAGAATTGTGTATGAAAATTTAGACAATGATGCATAGCTTTTGCTGTTTAAATGCGTTATTATTAGCATTTTTTCGGTTTTTCGGTGGAGCTCTAGTCCGATATCTAAACACATTAATACATTATACAATACAAAGAGAATCAAAATAAATTTTAAATTAACTAATTACAAAAAAAAATTATAAGTTCATAATAAGCTTGTTTAAAATAGAAAAGAAATATTTTTTAAAAAAACTTAGTAACAAGCAGAATATATGTAGAAAAACAGCAAAGATCACTGAAAAACTAAATCTTTTTTAAATGAACAAAATGGAAAAAAAGCAAAATAATACTGCTTCTAGAAGTAGGATAGAGGTGCTCTGCTAACACATGATTTAGTGATCAAACTTTCGCAATCAGTAATAGCTCTATAGGCAACATCATATAATACAAGTAAAAATTGAAGGGGAAAAAAAACCACCAGAAAACCTCTAATTTAAATCTAAATTCAATCAAATCTGCAACTTAAAAATAACTAACATTAATTTAAAAATATATAATTAAAGTTAAGAAATAAAACTCATTCAACAGTAAAGAACATTAATTTCGCCATTTTAGTCCAAGACTGATTCTTACCGCCAAATCATTAACATAAATCTCACCTTCTAAGAAACAGAATTAAAAAATTTTTTAGTGAAGATCAAAAAAATATTTGAAGAAGAAATTAAAAAAATAAAACTGAACAGGAATTCAATACATAAAAAAAAAAGAAAATCAATCATTTTTGTTTTTTTCATGTTTTAAATTTGTTTTTAAAAAATTAATTGGGCAACCTAACACAAGAGTAAAGGAATTTATTAAAATTATTATGAAAATTTAAAGGCGCATTAACTGATTTAATATTTCAAATAATATAATTAAATAATATATTTCAAATAATATTTCAGTTAAAATTTCCAGCAAAGAAAAGTACTCTTATCAATTGGGGGAAATAATTATCTCTCTTGTCAAAAGTAGCACCACTAATCCTATTATCTACACCTTTTCAATTAATACCTAAATTATCTGTTTCATAAGGATTTATGTTACTTTGAATCAGATTTTAATGTGAAGGATAAGATGAAAAATCCAGTTTAAAATATGGGTTAAATTTATTTTGAAAAGTTATGAGGTTATCTATATATCTTAACAAAGTGAATTTATTGTTTTTGTAAAATTTTATGTATAAAAACGTATGTATATATTGGCTAGACTATAATTAGCTGGTCCATCCTGTGGTATTCCTTTTATTTCTTTACATTTTTTATCATTATAAAAATACAAAACTCTTTTGAAACAAGATTAATAAGAAATTTAAATTTCTTGTAAATGTACTTTCTTCTGGTTACCGAACTATCAACCAGAACTTTAATTAAATCTTCTATATCTAAGGTATTAAACAAGTCTTCAAAGTCATTACTATATATTGAGAAAATATCTTCAACATTAATATATAGAGAGAAAGAGAGGAAAATTTTTAATAAATTGGAAAAATATTGTGTGTTACTTAAATCCGATTTTATTTATTACATCGTACTGGAAGACTTGGAAGTATTTATTACAATTACTTATTTCAAGCTCTATAAAATTCCGAATTCTTTTTGTCGGATTCCGTATTTTATTGGTAAGAGTTACCAATTGAATCACTGAAACATACATATTTATTCACACACGTTACCTGTTTTCTAATCTCTATTCTTTCATTACTACCTTTAATAAATAAAATTTAATGATTAATATAATTTTCCTATAAATAGCCATACTTCGAAATTATTAAAAAACAAATGATGGGTTTATAATTGAAAACTGTATATAAAAAGGTTTTAAAGATCCTAATCCTGAACAAATTTGTCTACTATTTTTAAGAATTAAGAAATAAAAAGGATGCAGTAAGTGGTGATGGAAACATGCTACAAGTTTTGAAACATAAATTTTAAAAGACAAAATCTTTTTGACAGAAAAGAAAGAAAAAAAAAATCATAGCTTCATAAAGACTTGCAAAAATGTCTCACAGGAGCTTATCAAATAAAAAATCCCCCCCCCTTTTACATGAATTAATGATTTGTATAGTTTTTACTTACCACTGTAACAAGCTTTGCTGTGATTCTACGCATTTTTTTAGTTAGAGAAATAAAAAAAAAATTGTACTATTATTCCCAAAGTCTTTTACAGATCTCATTTTTAACTTATTATTTTTATTTTGGATTTAAAAAAAACCTTCTTTAGTATTGTATATTATTTGTATAGATATTGAAAGGGGAAAAAATCTTTCGAATTTTGTAGTCTTCACAACTTTTCTTTGGAAAAAAAAAAACTTTCTGAGGAGGAAGAAATGGGATTCAAATAGCATAATTGAATTTATTAAAAAAATATTTTTCTCTCACTTTTCTATAAGTCGTTTTCGAATTTATCTAAACGTGAAATAAAAATTTCAACAAAAAAAAAAAAAGATGTCCGCGCTGTCAGTTTAAAAAATAAAAGCTCTATCGATATTAAATATGAAACATATTCGTGCGAGTGAACTAAATGCTACTCAGAAATGTTCATCAGTCCTTTGGGATATAACTGAAATCTTATTTGAAATTCAGGGGAAGTAAAACTGTTTGAAGACGAGTTAAAATCCTCTTCAAAAACCACGACGACGAGATCCCATCTGAAAGAGAGAGTAGATATTTATGTGGAAAAAAAACTATGAGATAATAACAATAATAATTCCTTTTTCATGTCCATCGAATTCCTAAAAGCGAAGAAAGAAAGAATGTGGAACATTTCTGAGCGCGCTGTTTTTACTCTCTGTGAAAAAAATTGTGAGCCAATATATAAAACATCCCGTATGCATATTTATCCATTTATCGAAAAAAGCAAAACTTTCCCAAAATGTTCCGAGTGAGAGGGAGGGAAATAAAAAAAAATGCTAGAATCACTGCCAAGCGAATCGACATCTGTTTTTGCTTTTCAAAACCTTTGAGTAAACTTCACCGCACGACGTAATATCTGGAGATGGTACGGGTATGGAGAAAAGAGTTTGTACAGCACTCGAGTAAAAACGACAGGAGAATGATTTCGGCTTTTTCTTATCACTAAACCCGACGGAAAACAGAAACTGTGAGCGACCATGATCGGACCCAACCTTTTCCCGCAGCGATGGGCTTAGCCCATTCTTTTCGAGGTAGACCGGGGTTTTTGCCCCCGAGTGTGTTCGTAGAATGGAACGAAAAGAAAAGGAAAAAAAAAAAAGATTCTATAGTCAACAGAAGTGGAGCACACGCACGGCTGGGGGTGCACTCCTTGTATCGAAGAGTGACTGGCCCCGGTAATAGGGGAAGTACATAGAGCATTCTTGATCTTGAAAGTTTTTGTGGAGTCTGATGTGTGTTTGGCCACCTAATGTTCAGCAATTTTTTTTAATGATCCCATTAAATAATCGTATTCACCCCCTCCCCATCTTAATGTAATGTTCGTTGTTTGCTTGATAGAAAGAAATTTTCAATTGTGGTGGCTCAAAATTCGAAAATAACAAGAAATTGACATCCAAAATTTGTACTAATGAAATAAATGAATGTTTTTTTAAAAGTTGTACACAAGTATACTGATATTAGTGTGTACGATCATATATTTTGGACATAAGGTGTGTGTTTTTTTCTCAACATGATCAAATCTTGTCTTATTTATGAATCATTACATAAAGGGAAAATATCGAAAAATGTTTCCTACTAAGTATTAGAATAGATACATGGTTATTAATTTAATGCTTGTGATTTTCGTACATTTTTTTTTCCATATTTAGGTATATCTATAATTTAATTTTTATCAGACAACTATAACTTTTTCATAATATACGCTCACCTTCTTCAACTTATTTTTTACTCGTATTAATTTCAATCTTTTTCATTAACTTTAAGTTCGATTGCATTAAATGATTAAATTAAAACATAAACAATACATATACATTTATAATAATACATACTTTTCTATAATTATTTATGAATCATTACATTACATATAGTAATTGAATAAAAAAAAACCATAAATTCAATGATTGTAATTGAAACACAATCAGAGTTTATCTTCTCTATCATAGATATTACTTTTTGAAATATTATTCTAAAACAAATACCTAAAGGCGTATATTCATATATTTTGAAGAATTTATTCGATTTATTATTCATATCGACCATTCCTGTCTATTTCATCGATTGATCAAACTTAATAAAAATTGGAACGATTCCAACAACCTTATGAATGAATCTCGATGATTAATTAATGTGTGTGTTATCCTTGTCTCCAGTTTCTTTACATTTGGAGCAATATTTAAAAGTGAATTTCTACTAATTAAAATCGATTAGTCATCTATTTTAACCCATAATATTAATAACATAAAGAAGGAATTCATTTACAATAATTTAGAATATCCATACATTTGTAATTCATCTGCCATATACTATTTACGTTTATGAAAGAAAAATAATTTACTCAAATCTTTAGATTTTATACATGTTTTACATGAAAAATTCGGGAAAAACATCATTTGAATCTTAGAAAAATTTTGACTGATAAATAAATTCTGAAGGAAGAAGTTTATTGTAAACATTCCAGAGATGTAACGCACCATAGAATTCATAATTTAATGAACTATTCTTTGAAATCGCGTGCGCGAATTTTTAGTTGTAATATATCTGTATAAAAGAATATTTTTACATATTAATTACTATACAAATATTTGCATCTACATTTTTAAATGAATTAATCTTTAAACAAATTATTTTCGAAAATCTCGATTCAAATGTGTGGATGGATCAATTCAAAGTTTCTAAAATATATCTGTTCTTATTTATATCATCTAATTTTAAATTCGACTCGGGTGAGCCCAAAATAGCTTTTGATTTAATTTCCTTTTGCTTAATAAATTTGGCGTATTTTTTCAAATTTTGCTTCAACGCTTATATTTTAATGAAGTTAAAATTATGTACATTGGCTTAGTTCGTGAAAAAACTTAAATTGGAAAAAAATAAAGGTAAGCAAAGATTTAAAGAATAAGAAATTTAAACAATAATCGTCAAATTAATTATGAATATAAATATTTTACTCTTGCGTTCAAAAATATTTAAACAATCTTTTGTAAAGGCTTTCTGTTCAAGGTTACCGCAAATTTTTTTTTTAACTTATCGGATATGAAAAAATGACATAAATTTATTATTTTGTTTTAAAGATGAAAATTTTGATTAATAATCATTACAATTTCTTTCAATCTAAATTTTTAAATTCATTTTAAAGATACTGAAAAGTTAAATGAGGTTTAATGTGATATTTAATGCAATTTAAACACTAGATTAAACTTGGATATCAACTATGGAGGCTTGATACATTGCTAAAAACTTTAAATATTAAATGCAAAAGTATAAGACGTTACCACATTTCATTTACAATTTTTAATTAAACTTCATTTAAAACATTTTCTGCAATTTATCAAATTCTGTTTCAAAATTAATTGCAGTCAATTTATTTGACTATCAGTACAATAATATTCTAAAGGAATACGAGAAGAATAAAATTATATCGGAATTCGAAATAATAAACTTTATTATTTTCCAGCTTAAAGTAATAAAACAATTTTACCTTTGATTCATCTATTTTTAATGATGCCTTCTAGGTGAAAAGATATTTTTATTGTTTGTAGCTTCAAATATTTATGTTTTCTTTAATCTCATCTCTCACGAAATTAATTATCAATGAATTCAGAATTTTATTCTATCGAAAGAATTGTTTCTAACTTTAATTTCAGTGTATTATATATTTTCTATTAATAGAATTTGTATTGTATAATATTTTGTTACTCTGTAATTTTTAAAAATTAATTTGAATTCTCCAATAACGCATATGATATTTAAATGAATATATTTGTTGATGTTCAGATAATTAAAATTTAATGCTTTAAAAGGTTCTTAAAGTGCAATAACACCAAAAAACTATTCTGAACGATTTTAATTCAGTCCTCATTTTTTCTTTCCTTTTGCTGGTAGTAACAATGGATTTTGATCTCTTGGAAGATATTAGTATAAGTTAATTGAATTAATTATTTACAGCAATATACTTATGGTACCAAAAACAATATAAAACTGAATTTTATAATATTTCATTGGAAATTTACATTATTTTATACCGAAATAACATTTATTTTTAATCTTGATAATTAACATTTACTTTAATTAAAGATTTGTTCATTCAAAATAATACCAAAAAACCAGTTAGGTTTGCACTATTTTTTAAACATATTCAAGTTAAAGTATCAAATAATAATTTTTATTTTTAAAAATTGATATGAATATGAAAATATATATAAATAAGTCTGTGAAAAATTTTATTATGAATAATTTATGTTCTATTTATTTTTACAGAAAAGATAAGTGTTTCATTAATAAAAAAAATTAAATACATACTAGTAAAATTAAATATATATTATAGTATATTAAACAAATATATTAAATTGTGATTTTTTCAAAAATAATATACAATTAATTAAAACGTTTAATTAAACTTAAAATCAAATTTATCGGAAAGGAATTATTAAATTTTTCGACGAAAAAGCTACCATGGATTACGATTCCGCTCTTCCAAAAATTTGGTATTATACAAAAATTTATAATATTGGAAGTTTTTTTTTTTTTTTTTTTTTGAAAAAAGTACTAAACAAGCAATGAATATTTACTACCATACCGAAATCGTTTGCTTCCCAAAACCATGCTAGGAAAAAAAGCCAAATTAAGCAATGGTTTGAAAATCTCTTGGGGGAAATGTTGGCTTGAATTATGAATAATTTGATCTCATTTTCAGTCATTTCTTGAATACCTTAATACATATATGTTAATATAATGCATCAATCAATTGGTAAAGAAATAATTATCTTTTTTTCGAGTTTAACTTAAGTCTAACAAGAACATTAAGTAAGAACTTTTTTTTATTGTTATAATTCTTTTAAAAATGAAATTTGTTATTGTTGAAAGCAGGTAGGAACGGTGATACAAACATACATACATGCATGCATACATATATATATATTGTGTTTTTGAGTAATTTTTTTGCATCTAATTCTGATGTGATAGTTATATATACTTGTTTCAGCGAAAATTTGTTTGGATTTTCTAATTATTCTCTCAAAAAACTGCTGCAAGCAAAATTAAAATAAACTGAAAGCCGTAAATAAAAAAGATACATTTCAAGTTTACTTTGCACCCTTTCTAAGAATTAAATTTTCTTTTAGCTGTCCTATCGTCTGCAAAATTGTGTTTTATATAATATGCGTTCGACTTGTTATATCCCAAGAAAGACCAAATCATAGGCGTGTTTCCCAATTATTTGTAATTCGTATGGGAATCACATTACATAGTACACATACCTACTTTTCACACATTACTAGATCCCATTACATTACATCAATGTACTAGGTACACACAAATTCATATTATTTATATGTTATTTAGGACAAACATTTATGGAAGAGAGTAAATGTTGATAACTTTTGAAGAAAAGGAGAATTTTTTTGAAGTAATCACTCTCAAAAAACGTATGAAACTATGCCAGTAAGACAGTTTGTTAGTGTTAATTTTACGGATATTATTGAAAAGCATTAAAAAATTATTCTTTTCAATAAGTTATTGATTTATTAAAAGAAGAGGAAAATTGATTAAGAGAAAAAGTGGTTACCTCAGTTGTTGGGAAAGAAGGCGTAAGTTTAAGTTTTTAAAACAATGAGAATAAGAAAAATTTCTCACATTAACATAATACATTTTATTAGAAATATTTAGTCTTTGATTACATTGATTCGTAAAATCCATAGTTTCCTATTGGTGCGACATATTTAAGCACGACAGAAGAAAAAACTGGACACAATGTTCGTATTAAGAGAGTATTCTTACAGTGAGCAACATCCTTAAGCAGGCATTCGTAGAAATCGTTACAAAGAAGCGGTCCTCCAAACAGAGTAAGCTAATAAAACGTGCCTGATTCTGACATATTACTCAATACCTCTTCATTGATTCAGAATAAAATTCTAAGGTCACCTGTCCTCGTGTCAGGAAGATGTCTCAGGATCTGTATCACCTATCCTCTGGTTTCAGACAGAATGCAATCATATCTTCTGTTGTCTTCAAAAAATTCAGTCTACCACTGTTCAGAGGATTACCAGCCAGCTGTGGTTCCCCAGTCATTTATAAAATAAATATGTTTATTTGTTCCTATATATAAACAAATAAAAACTTGAATATGGTTCATGTTGTTTAATCCACTGTTACTAAAAATGAATTGTATATATCGCTCAAAAAAATTTAGAATGTATACATTTTTTCATTATTTCGTATGGTGTATGTCCATAATAGAAAAATAATAAAATCATTAAAAAGGTTAAATAAATTTATTTAAAATCTGTAAAACTACGTTTGGAGAACCCTCTACAAATTTATGTATTACAGTTTTGATAAAATTTAGAAATAAGTACTAATTGACAAAATAGAATTAGACATAATAATAATAATAATCACGTTGGGTACATTTTATATTGATGAACATACTAAATATTAGTAAATTTATGTAGTGGATCGAAAAAGTACGAAAAAATAAAAATTCCACAATGAAAAAAGGAATGCTTACAATTCCAATTAAATATTCAAAAACAATAATTTTAATTCAAAATTATCAAAAAAAACAATAATTTTTTTGTGACAAAAACTGCTGGTTGAAATGGATATAAAACAATTCCAATCGATACTTTATAAGTTGTTTTATGCTCAGACTGTATACCAGTACAACTACAAAAATTCGTATAGCAATTATTGCATTTCACAGTTTATTTTTTTCTTTTCCTGATGCATAATCAAATACTGTTCATCACATTTTTCTTTCAAGTCTAAATATAGTCGAGTGCAAAACATCACCTTTTTTCAAGCGGAAATTTTTTTACCGCTGTATTATTTTATATAATCCAAACAAAAAACAAAAAAATAAAAACACTGAAAAGATTTTTATTCCCCGAAATATAATACAATTTATATCGTACTCTTCTCATTGGAAAAGGATTGCACTTGAGAATGAGTAGAATAGAAGAATAAATTGTGATATCCGAAAGAAAAAGCACGATGAAAATAATGGATGTAGACTGCAGAAAGAAGCAAGTAATATATAAATGATTCCCGTAAGTGAAAGAAATGAAATGATTAATGCAACGACGGAAATCTTCCTTTCTGTCTCGAACATTGATAGCAGCGGAATTAAATCACATCCATAGTTAGATACCATCAAATGTGTATTTCTTCGTTTCTCTAAGAACGATTTTAAGTAACGAATGTTATCGTTGTAAAAGTACTCTTGGCTTACAGTTCACGAAGAATTTCTATCAAAAGGAGTTACTTAATGGGATGGATACAATGAAAATTTCGTTCAATTAATGGATTTAATTTTCTTGAAGAATGAATATTGTTTCTAAGTTTGTTTAAGCCATTGAGAGAAATTCATTCAAGGAATAAAATGTGCTAATCATGTTCGAAATTGCCAATGATCGACTGTATTGTATGAAATAAAATTTTGTGTTCCAGTGTAATTTATATCCGCAGAATTGAAAAAGAGTAATTGATTAGATTTTTTTGTAATATTATGCATTTTTGTAACATATTATTTCGGGATCATTTTAAATTTATTACAATCTGTATCACATATGTAATATCTTTTGTTTTTAATGGAGTATGCAAGTACAAATTATTGTACGGAACTATTTCTTTTTTTTTTTTTTTTTTTTTTATTTCAATCAGATTTTTCCTCTATTGTAGTATTTATAGTCGTGTAATTCAACAGTGATAATAAATTATTAATTAAAACTGTTATTTTTTAAATTAATTGGAACATTTATCTTTTAATGATCTTTCGAAGATAACCGAGATTAATTAATGCTAAGAAATACCAGATATTTGTCTTAAAAGACTGTTTAATAAAGGGTACCTTTATCTGACAATACAATTAATCTGAGATTTTCCAAGGAAAAATAAATGTAAAAGAGGATATTAAAAAGCAATTTAAAGTTTGATGCCATGTGTAAATAAATATTACTTATCCTCGACTTATGAAGCAGCTATTAATAGGGTATGATTTGTCAAGCTATGTTTGCTACGTGAATTAAAACATCTACCGTATTGATGGTAATTTTAATTTCGTAATTCTCTTTTAATCTTATTTTCTTCAACATTCACTTCTTTCCACGTACATTAACTTTTCAATTACGATATTGAGAAAATAATTTACTTATTATCGATATATTTATGATTTTTATGATAGTTCGCGAAAACTATCTAATCGAAAATGCTCACTTTAAAAAAAAAGCCCTACACTTTATAAATTATTTCGTATGAATTGTTTTACCAGTATCTTAAAAAATAAAATTCAATTCCTTTAAAAAAAATTTAAATCATTCTATTAATATGTATGTCTGGTTCCCCCCCCCCCCATATATATATATATATACACACAGAGAGAGGAAGAGAGATAAAAATGTTTTAAAAAAACGTTTTATCCTTTAATAAAAATAATTACGATGTTCAGAATAAATTATATATATTTTTGTGACGTGTTCCTTCCAAATTGATTGGAATTCTTTTCACATTCTCAAACGTGAATGTATTATGTAATCGTGCTAACTTTAATGCGCGCTTCTAAGTTTTTTTTTTTTTTAATTCATTTTGATATTTTCGTCCTTTTTTACTTTTAATTTTTATCCATTATTTTTTTTAAAAAAAAAAGAAGCACAGTCAATGTAGTCCTTATTATAGTTAATAGTTTCTTGGATCATTTGCTTTTTTTCTAAGAGAGTCACTTATTTAAACTGTGTTACAATTTCGCAAAATTTTATTAATTTTTAAGTACTTTGATGCTTATTTACCTTTTCAAAATATTATTTTCCCTGCTGGAGTGTAGTAGATGAGGTCATTGCAAAGAATATGTTTCAGTGATATTTGTTACCGCATATCATTTTTGATATATTCGGGTTGTTTTCGCCAGATGTCAATGAACCTGAGCAAAACTGGGAACGCATTTTCAGACGAAAAATTTCTCAGTTTTCATGCAAATTCGGAACAATGTAACTATAAAATTTGTTTATAATGCTTTGTTTCGAAACGTTAAAAAAAAAAAAAAAAATTCCATGAATAAATAATTTCCCCCTTTTACATGTAAAATGAAAACTCATTTAGTATTACGATAGAGGAAGGAAATGTGGAACACATTTTACGAGTATACTAAAGGAAAAAAATGGGCCAACTTAGTTAGCAATAAGATATATAGTAAAATGCCCTGTTCTCTGTAGAATATAATATTAATGTTGCAACATTTTTCTGTCTCAAAAAGTGATCCGATTTTGTTCTTTAACATAACACCCAGAAAGTAAAATGTAATAAGGAAAATTTTACCTCTTTGAGTTAGTTCCATTTCAAATATCTCATTATTCTTTTGCTGCATGATATTTAGTTCCGTTGTATTAAACAAAACTAAATTTTAATAATCAATTGTTTTTGGAAAATATAAATAGGTTCATCATGTAAAATGTGTTTAAATCATTCAGTCTTCGTTGTATCGTCACCAATGATAAAATAATGTGATTATATTTATTGATTCATGTACTTTTCTTTAAAATGTTAATTTTAAAAAAAAATTGAATTTTGGGGGAAAACTTCTTATTGTATAGAAAATACCATTGTATACGTGTCATTAATTATTTTTTATTCTTTAAAAGATCATTATATATTTAAAGAAAAGTTATGTTAATCTAGAATAATTTTATTAATTCTAAATAATTTATTTTTCTTCCTGTAATTTTTATTCTTATGGTTTTATTTTATTTCAGTAAATACATATTAGTATTTAAGAACTGGACAAAAACTTATTTTATAAAAATTGCAAGATTTATAATCAGGGTTTTTTTCTATAGGGATACTTGAGTATATCATCAATAACACTTAATGTAATGCATTTATTCAAAAAATAAAACAAAAACATGTGACTTAAATATGTACTGTATCTTTAAATATTCAGAAAGATAAATTTCTTAATATTATTGACAAATTGTTGAAAAACATTTTTTTACCGACATTTTTCTTGACACATCTTATGCAGTTTTGGAATCATTTTCACATCTAGGAAACTTTTAAAAGGCAGCAATCTAGTTTATGTCAGTTAATAACTTATATAATAGTTTAAACTGTAATAATGCAGGGTGATTTTAAGAACATATTTAAAACTGAAATAAATGTAAAATGTTATTACAGATGCATTCTCTTTAATAAAAATTATTCCACATATCTATAACAGAACTATATGAATCGGAGGTGTTAATGATAAATAAATAATTTCCATTATAAAAGAATTAGTAGTAATTTAACATTATTAACAAGAAATATAAACCATTAATAAAAAAAAAGGATTTTAATTCTGAGTTGTTTTCTTTCCATTACTCTAGTGATTTATCCTCTGAGTAATATTATTCATTGTTGTGTAAAAACCTTAATGTAAATCAAACTACTTAATAAAATGTGATAGTTTTCCGGAAAATTTTCAGTTTATGGAATTGTTTGAATTGATACTTTTACTGGGAATGTCAATTGTTCATAATCGTAACTTAGTTAAAAGTAGGTTTATGGAGAGGAAAATACATGTAGAAGGTATCCTCAAAAAAAAGCAATTCTTATCGATTTAATATTTCTGAAATTGAATTTAAGCATGTGTTGCAATAAAATTTTTGACACACAAACACATCTTATTTTTTTATTATGTTTACCTACCTTAAGCTATAAATGTGTGGAATATATTTACTTATTCACACACATATTTAAGTATGTGTTTACAATTTGTATACATGCCAAGGTCTTCCTAAACAAGGTAAATGAAGCGTACTCATTGTATTTATTCATGTAAATATCGCGAGTAAATCTTCTCCTCTCTGTGAACCTTATTTTCAACTTTGCATTTCTATTTTCTCAAACACTTTTTTTTTTTTTTTTTGCTTTTCTCGACCAAAAATATTCTTCCACAAAAGGTAGCGAAGGAATGAAGGAAAGGGGAGGAGAGAAAAGTCCCAAGCCGCCTTTTAAAACATTTCTTGAATAAAATTCTTTTGACATTGAAGAATCTGTTTCCCTTTCAATTTCAAGATGTCTCGCGCGTTTCTTTGGTCTCCTAGCCCTTTTGCTCCCTTGGCTTCGCGTTTTAACTGAATTTGAATATGGAAGATCGTTCTTTTTTATTATTATTGTTTATTTATCCATCTTTTTAGTTTTAGTGTTTGTGTAGCCAGGTAGTGTCGCACATATTACATAAGAGTAGTTTTGTGTGATACGTAATGTGATTTTAAATGAAAAATATTTTATAGCTTGATAAGTTTTCTTTTTTTTTTTTTTTTTTTTTTTTTTTTTTTTTTTTTTTTTAATTTTTTTTTTTTTTCTTTTGATTGTAAATATTTGTTCTCTTTGTGCTATATTTATTTGATTGAAATTTTTTCGTGAATTTTTTGTGTTCTTAACATGATATTGAAACTAAATGTTTGCAGAAAATTATTTGTTTACTTAGAAAGATTTCCGGATAAATTTTTACAAATCATTTCATCTAAAAAGTTCTAAAATGTTGTAAGTTGACACAAACAAAAAATAGAGGGCAAGTCTTGCTTATTTTCAATCATTGGTCATTATTAACTCAATTTTGTTATATCTACTTTTTTTTTTATCTTTTTAAAAACTTCGAAATTATATACAGCTATTTAAAGCGATTAATGTTAGAATAATTTTCTTTATCCATAAAATATTTTTTTATGAATCTACTTAAAAATTGTCCTTAGAATCATTCATTTAGAATACTAATTATAATTACTAATATTAATCAAATGTCGTGAATCTTAAAAGGTGTTCCCTGTGTTGATGTTGTACTCTTTTTTTTAAGAAAAATAATAAAATATTCTGATAAAATTCAAGGCTTCATCGTATTCCATTCCCAAATCATTTAATGAAAAAAATTATATCTATAAATTTGTAGCATCTTTTGAATATACTTGTTGATTAAATTAGCAAATTTACTATGCAAAAGAATACAACATTTATTTAAAAAACTAGCTTAATTCAATAATTAATTTGATTTAAAATATTTACGAGCACATTTTGGATGAAAGAGGAAATATGAAAAACATATATGACCCTAACTTTTTAGTATTATTCACAAGAAAAACCATTTCGTAAAATTTTGAATAACTTTTGTTTAAAATAGTAATTACGCACATATGCGTTTTTTTTAAATATTGGATTTTTAAATAATTAGATAAAAAATTTCATTCTAAACAATAGAATGAAAAATGAATTTCGAAAAGTATCATAGAAATGTTATCTTCATTCTCTGGAGATTGGTGGTCGCGTTTCAGTGACGCATGCGAACCGCTGTGTTTGCCGGCAGGGTTGGAATGACCGTCGGGTACTCCCTAAAGTTATGCACAGTTCAGAATGCGATGATGCAATTGGTGAAAGTATATTACCTTCATAATTTTATTAAATATACATAATATAGTTATAAAGGTAAATTAAAATAGTAGATCATGATGTTTATATTTTCTTTAAGAACTTTTAGTTTAATGTGTCATATTTTTACCAATTGGTTACGGATATCTTTTTGTTAATGGAGCCTAAATTGGAAAACTTTTTTCATATAAAAAAGTATTTTAATATTAATGAAATCCAAAGAATTGTACAACAAACCCTATATATATATATAACATTGTTTGTATTGCTTTTGTTATTGTTTTGTGTATATATATATTGTTTGTCTCATTGTTTAAGGACTGTTATTGTAATAGGGTGTGTGTAATACAGAAGGCGCTCTAAAATTTCGGGCAAGAAAAAAATAAATGGACCGATTCAAACGGGAATTATTTGTATATTGAAGTATTCTATATTCTTTATGATAAGGAATCCACATTATCAAAACATTTTTCTATCTAAACTTTGTTGTTTCTGAATTTTTTTTCTTTAAAAGAAGAGATGTGTACGAAATATTAGCTTAGTTCTTGAATAATTCTAGAAAACATAACAATAAAGATAACATCTTATATTAACGTTCATTAAAAACAACTTTTTAATGAACAGAAAATGAAAAATAAACTTTTATAAATAATATCTCATATTTTACAAAAATAGAAATATAATATGTATTTCACAAGACATTTATATTCATTACTCATCTTCTACTCTTTCTGTACAAATTTAAAAAGATGTATTACTAAGAAATTTAAAATAATAATTATAATACATGCATATTTTGTTCAAAAAAAGAAAAGAAAAAGAAACTTATGAACTTAATATTTGAATATACATAAAAATTTTTTTACAATGCTAGGATTTGCCTTAAAATATAGGTTATTGATAAAAGATCTTTTTCTAGAAAAGAAAGTAATCCGTATGATCGTTAATCATTCCTCGTAAAAAGAAATTATCATCTTTTCCTTTTTATCACTGGCCGAAGTTTTTGAAGTTTTAATGGATGTCTTTTTCGTTTGATTATTTTTTGTTTGAGTAAAATCTGTTTCAATCTTATATATTACATTTAATGAGATTTTGATTTTCATTTATGAGTAGCAATTCAGATATTTAGCAGTATTTTAAAATTGTACAATGTATTATATGTACATTTGGAAAATAGTATAGATATTACTTTTCATTTAGATTTTAATAGCTTACATTCCATTTTAAAATTGAAATTTTTTAAAGTGGATATGATCAAATATCCTTTCCTTTTTTCCTAATAATTTTTGTTTATTATTACAAAACTTCCATGACTTTCTTGGAATTTTCAAACTGAATTTGTGTTTAAAAAATTTTTAATAACATATTGCAACATTTCAATTGATAATCCATATTTGTTTATGTATTTATGTCTGCTAATTATCTTTTTTGGTTAATTTTTTATATTTGAAGCATTTTATTTAGGAGTAGATGTATCTCTTTTGTAATATTGAGTTTTTGCTTATTTTCTGTATAAGTAATCTATACAAAAATCCTTTTTTTTTTAAATGGATCACGTAATGTAATAAGTTAAATTAAAGCAAACTGTAATGTGTTGCAAAAAAAAGAGTCCATTTGGAGGCGAAATATTTTCTTCGCAACGCATTGCATAAAACAATTTATAATTTTGTGTTTTCTTTCTTTCTTTTTGACGTCTTAAAATCTTTGGTAGATTTTTTTCGTAGCTGGTTAATTTTTAATTTTTTTAAGAACTATTCAACATTAACATTATTTTTACATAAACTATATATATATATGGGTGTGTATTCAAACGATATGATTGAAAAATAAATCTTTTTTATTCTGAAAATGCTGTAGTTATATTAACTTCAAAGAAATGTGTAATAATTTCATGTTTATTTTACATATTTTAAAAACTTCTACAAAAAAAAAATTATATTTGTGTTTTACTTCGCTTGTTTCAAGATATGGTACCTTAAGTCACATTATATCAACATATAAAGAACTATGAAGAGTCATATTTTGTTTTATTTGATCTCTCTTACACATTTTATTTATTTTCTTGACTCGTTCAGAAAGAAAAAGAAGATGTTTAACTCATTGAAGCATTGACGTCGAATAATTATAATTCGTGCGTTGCATTCTGAAAATATTAATACATGTTAATGATTTTATTTTAATTCTGGTAGAAAATTCAGTCCAAAAAAAGAAAGAAAGTAGAAAAAGAGTTTTTTCAAGACATTAAAACGGTCACGGACGATCTGAGATACAGTCACGGTCAAAGCACCACCCGAATGTAGTGTGGCTTGAATGTAGCGTAGAAAAATTGTCTTTTTAATACTTACCGAAGAGTTTTAGATTCCGCTCAGTTTGATTCACGTAATATATATATTCCATTTCTTTGATCCGTTTCGCCTGGCTAATAAAAATTTCATGTATGCTTTTTGTCCTTTATTTGTCCAAATTTATCATTGTTATTTTTTATTTGGATTGCCTGAGGATACAAATTGCGTGCAATCTGATTGAATTAATGTTCACTTATATGTTTGTCACACGAAATAGCGATCACTGCTTTGGTCGGCACGAGATATGCTAATTCATCGGTACGTTATTCAAATGTAATTAGCATTTGCATACAAAGAGTTTTTCCTGTGTATTTAATGATCGGTGTATTAGAATATCTAAAAAATAAAATTGAACATTAAAATTATCGAAAGGCTGATCGAAGTTATACCTGTAATTTACGTGAAGCTATCAAAGAGAGGAAATTGTTTATCTTCCTAAAATATCTTCCAGCCTTACTCATGAGTAGACAGGCACGCAACACTAAGAGTATATCAAATCGATGTAATGAAAAGAAAAATATATATATATGGAGTTTTTACTTTGTAAAACATCACTTTTTAATTTTGTTTTGTTTTTGTGGAATGTATGACATGGTAACGTTGAAAAATTAAAAAAAATAATAATGATAACCAAAATGTGAATTAATAGCTAATTTAAGAATAATTATGTGTTTCTGAAACTCGGAAGTTAAGCAAATTGGAGCAAAACAAAATTAGTAGTAACAAAATGTGTTGTAATTACAAATTTTTCTTCAACTGAAAATCGTGTTCTTTTTTTAAGAAAACATTTTATTTGGTAGCAAATCAAAATTGAAACATAAGTAACAAAGAAATCACTATTTAATCAAGAACTTCATATTCAGTAGTAAACCACTCTTAGAATATCACTTAAAAACAAGTTTTTTCGGATCATAATTTCCCAACTTCGAAACAAAAATGACAACGAAAATCGAATAAGTATTCTCCATGTATAAAAGTGAAACTTCAGAATGGTTTTCATAGAAAATATGAAAACTACTTCTGCATTTTTTTCTCTACAATTTCCCGCCCCTTAATCACACCAAGAGAATTTTTAGAATACGTTGATATTAAAACCGAGATAATATTGACAAAAATGTATAAGTACTTGAATATTTTGCATTTAGATAGAAGAAATATCTAATGGATATTTTTTGAAAGTAAATTATTCATATATTTTTCACTCATATCTCCTAAAAAAAATATTTTGTCTTTGAAAAACTGAGTTATATCGTATTCGATATTTTCGAAACAAAGTTTGTATTTCAAAATTTTTATCTATCGTGTTTAATATATATTGCAAAGGCCTTCTGTCTATTTGTCTGTGTACCTAAAATCCTATGACTTATTTTTAAATCTTGATTATGTGATCGTTCGGAATATCAAAACTTTTTTCGGATATTTTGTATCGGATTGTTCATCAAAAAAAATTGAGAATTCGTCTCTTTAGTGAGATTTTGCTTATTCTTCTTTTTTGAAGTTGTATAATAACTAATTTTTAATGAATTAAAATAAAATCATTTGAAAGCAGTCTAGACGTAATTTTTACTGACAATTTTGAATTTTATAAAACAATAATATTGACTTGTAACATCATCAAAAATTTTAAAGCTGCTACAAAATATGAAAAGTGTAGTAAAAATTTAACACTTTTGATACAAATTATAGTACAGATATTAATTTGAAATGGTCTTTGATAAAAAGTTCTAAAATTATGTTCGAAGTTAATGTATTGCATATTTTCAAGAGAAGTAAAGTATATAGTTTAATAAGTGCAAAATATGTTTTTGTGATATAAATGTGCAATTCTATGAAATGAATGTCTTTGAGCAAGAATTCAACAATAAGTCATACTTGTCATTCATTCACAGGTGCTTCTTTTCTTTATAAAATTATTTAAATACTTAAATTCTAAACTGATACTTATTATCCACTTCATTGGTATTATTAAAAAATATATTTATTAATAATTGTATTATCTTATATTTGATATCAGATTTGGTCTCAGTTTTTGTAATCAGCACTTGATAGCATTTTTAATGAACCATAATTTATTTTATAAGTTAAACGAGAGAGAGAACAATATATTTGTTTCGTGAAAATGACGTCATATAGTTAAACTAGATAATTCTTCGTTCACTGATAAAATGTGTTAAACCAAAATAGGATAAATTTAGAATTAAAAAAAATATATTGATTGAAATATTGGATCCTTTTTTTTTTCATATAATATTTTCACGCTATCTAATAACTGTAAAACAATTTCTATATTTCACTTAGAATAGGCTTCCTATTTTTCACCTTTTCCCTACATTATTTAAAACCTAATGAATAACATTAAACACATCTGAGGGAGATGAACTTAATTCCATACTTTTGAAACATGCTACAAATTCACATTTAAGTATAATTGCTTTGATTAAATGTCTGTCAAAGGGGACAGAATGAGACATTCTTCAATCAAAATTTATGATTTTTGTAAAATTTAGTACTCTAGTCCTCAAAATTTTCGTAATCAAGAAACTTGGTATATAAAAATTACACAATAGTCAGATTTTTTTTCCTCCACTTTTGCTTCATTTAATAAAATGAGTGATCGCGTGTTTGTTTTTATTGATCTTTAAAGTATTGAATCACGTTATCTGGTCGGATCATTTGGAATTACTTAAAATCAGCAGCAATAATAACACTTTTGAAAATATTGTAACTTTACTGAAATAAATGAAATAATTTTAAAATTGTATGGAAACAAACGACTACTGTTCCGAAATGTTCATAAATATTCTGTCTTCACAGAGAAAATTAATGTATGTTTGAATACATCATTAGATTTGTAGTCTTGGTACATCAACTTCTGATAATAGGTGCTACAGATGATGTGACTAATGCTGCACTTTTTTTACAGCAATCAAGTTCAATGGAAATCTATAGTTATACGAAATCTTTGTCATATAAGTTTACGTTGGAAAATTTGTCTAATCGAAAAATTTGTAAATCGAAACATGTCAGCTTTAAATTGCTGTATCCCCGAATTTCCAGTAAACATCTCTAATCTTTCAGCTACATTCCAAACGCACATAACAAAACCGGGCTTGTTTCGATTAAAATAAGGGGGGGGGGGAGAAAAAGAAAAAAAAAGAACTTCTTTTCTGTGGTGTAGTACCTGTTTTTCCGAAGAATACCCTAGAGTGTGGATCGTTGTACGCATACTTTGAAAAGAAGAATCTGGCAGTTTCAATAACGCTCATTGATCGGAATTAAGGCAACTGTAGTTTATATATATAGAGAGAAGGCTCTGAACATTTTCGACATCTAAGCATTTATGTTTGACGTCCGTGGACAGGTGAAAGAGACAGCGTTTGACAAGCGAAGGAAACTAAACGGACGAATTCGACTAGTAACGATCTCTAGAGGATAGACCAGACGATTATGCCGCCGGGGGTGGGAGACTCCCCACTCCCTCCCTTTTTTTTTTATTAACTTTCTTTTCTCTAAGGAAATTCTTTTTTTTTTTTCTCTTTCTCTCTCTCTCCCTCTCCCACCGTTCCTTCTTTTCTCGTAAACACAAACAAGGCTACTGCGGTTTCCGCGGATAAACATTCCAAGAGTCTTTCCGGGCAGACTCCCTCCTCCCTCCTATGAAAAGGGGGGTCGTTATTCCCCCCATCCTTCCCTTTATTTTGCATTATAAAATGAAAAATGTGCTTTTGTAAAAAAAATGCATTTGTGATTGATACAAACTATACCTGATGTATTTTATTGAAAAGCTATAAATTTTTTTTTCATAACCTTTGATCTCAAAACAGGGTTATTGTAAGAAGTCAGAGTGTACCACGTATAAATCGTGGAATTGATAAAATTCTCTCTGTAATTTTTTTTCTGTGATTTTTTTACATCTTGAAGAGTCATGACGCATTTTTGATTTACGAGTTTTTAATCATTTATATTTATATAATTATCAAACGTATTGTCTTAAAAAGTTTTTATTTTGGAAAAAAAATCAAATTAAGATCATGTTTCTGAATACACTGGATAAAAACAGAACGAAAGAGAAAGAGAGAGAAATTTAAACTTTAAAACTTTTCTCGTCTATTATTATTTAAAAATAAAACCAAAATTCTGAACAGTTTTCTCGTTCAAAAAGTATTCCATACGCACACACAGTATCTGTTTAGAATTTCACTATCATATCAAAAACAACATGTTTTAAACTTTCGATATGTTCGACATTCATTTTCGCTTTAATTAATCAGTATTTGACTGTTTAAATTAAATCCTGTATTTCTTCTTTATATTTCTTTTAGAGTTTAAAATCTAGTTTTGCAAAGAATTAAAAAAAAAAAAAAAAAATCGTAACTATTGAATATTTCTAATTTATAAGAATGATTACGATAAATAAGTATGCTCGCATATGTCATAATCACAAAAAGTTATGTTTATATTGGAGTGTTTTCCTTTCCTGAAAAAGAAAAAAAAAAAATCTTATGAGTTTGGATATAGTGGTTTGAATTGTAGCCCACAAGGGTTCTTGATGACGGACCTCATAATTTTCAAATGACGATGAAGACATCTGTTTTCTCCTTGTCTCTCTTCCCAAACCCTGAAAGGACTTCGAAGCCTAATTCCGTTATTCTGTTGGACGGGCATTTAATGAAATCAAAACTTGAATCCACGACTCGTTTTGACCATCACCGACCAAGGCCACTCGACCATGATTATTCGTCTTTTACGGCTTCCGAGAATGGATTTACTATTCTTTGGCATAAGGTGAGGATAGCCTTAAATGTGTTCTTTTCAAAAAATCCGTGGTAAAAATATGATTCTTATCATTTTAATCACCAAAGGGGATATTGTTTACGTTCACCAGACCACTTTTAAAAATAAAATGTGAAATGATCGTGACTTGTTTTCATTTTATGACATCAATAATTACATTGAATACATTCTATTTAATAATTTATCGTTTGCTTTTATTTTAATATCTGAAAAGAATGTTATTGTTCACTTCAATATTTTATCGTTTGCTAATATTTAAATCAATAATTTAAAAATTATTTTTTACAAAGTTAGCATATTTGGTGACCAAATTTGTTCTTTGCAAAATTTTGCACAGTACAATTTCCTGTCTTTTTATTATTATTATTTATATTTATCTTGAAATATTGAAGAATTTAATACTCATTCAATTCACCAAAAGACAAAAAAAAAAAAAAAAAAAAAAAAAAAAAAAAAATGTTTCATTCAACTTATCATAATGATTTAAATGAAATTAAAATTTCAATTAAAATATCATGAAATTATAAATGATACCAATTCTGATATAACGACATTTAAGATGTCTTTCGACATTTATCATATTCTTAATTTCTTTTTCGTGGCAATAGAATGTTTTTTTGATGTTCCTGCATAAATGGTGCTATTATTATTGAGTGTTGGTAAATGAAAGGAGGAATAATGGAAGAGTTTTTTGAGTTATAGATTCAAATGCCCACAATATAGGAAATTCATGTACATTTTGAAGAATTTCTCATTAATATTTTTGTTATCAATAATAAAGTATAATTATTAAATAGATATTAATTTGCTGCAGCTTTTTAACATAAGAATCCATAATTTTGGCACTAACGTATTTCGCTGGCCAGATTTGCCACTCAAATATTTTTTTTTTTTTTTTTTTTTTTGGGGGGGGGGAGCAAGGATCTGCAATTTTGCTTACTGTAAGGAGGGGTCAAAGCGTCGTAAATCCCTACCTTGGTAAAATGAAATTCTTGACCTTCGAACTCAAACCCTTTCAACGAAAATTTCTTTAACCTTTTGTACCTTTCTTAGATGCTCGAGAAACTGGGAGAGTTTCACGTTTGGAGTCTAAGAATTCCAAATATTTGTAGCATCGGAATGAAATTAAGTTTTTAAATATTGAAAAAAATATATCTATAAATATTAAATAAATATTTTTTTAATGCAATCACATACAACAAAGTGAATTATATAATATTAATTTCAATTATAAATTATTTTTGCATTATAATATTGAATAGAAAGGCGAATATGTGGAAAACTATTAAATCATCTAAATTGAATTGATTGGATTTCAATACATTTCGATTTTTCTTACTTTGATAACGGATATTAAAAACATTCTATTTTCATCCTGATTAGACTTTCTGAGTTTTGCTTATAAAGCATGAAGTCTTCTCATTGTAACAGGAAAATTTATTTCCAATAATACGTAAACCAAAAGTAAACTCGTAGCGATTGAAAAGTGACCATTTTGTTGCAGTTATGAATTCATATGGTAATCTTCTGGTATTAAAATATTAATACTATTATATACATCATGAAAGTATCCAAATTATATTTTATGAAAAATATCATTGAATGAATTAATTATTTTTAAAATAAATTTTTTTACTGTTGTTGCAACAGAAATTTAAGAGATTTAAGAAGGAGAGAATGTAAATAATTATTTAAAGTTTTTTTGCATCTATAATATGCTACAAAGTAATGTTTCACTATTTTCTCCGTGAAATACAATTTTCTATTTCAATGCGCATATTTAAACTCATATTTATTCTCGCACATTTAATTTCATAATATTTAGATATTGTATATATATATATATATATATATCCGTTCTTTTGAACAATGAGGGGGTTTCCAAAATAACTGCTAACATGAAAATAAAAACTAAAATGTTTCATTTTTTGAAACATAGAGAACACATTTTTACTAACGATTTCATATTCGGCACCATCTACATCTTTTTCTTAAAATTTTTCAAAAATTATTAGAGATTGCTTTCTTCTGTTCAAATTTTCATTATAAATTAAAAGGAAAAGTATTATAATATCCTATTTCTATAATTATTTTGCTCAATTTAGTTTTATTAATTTTCATTTAAATATATATATATATATATTCTGTAAAATCATAACAAATGCAGCAAAAAGTAAATTGAAATTAATTAATTACATCAAATTTAAAATTTACGGCTTAAGTAATTTGTAAAGGATACTTAAATGTTTTAGTTTCAAAATCTATTGTAAAATTAAATTAAATTAATTAGGTTTTATTTATCTATCCTGCTATATATAGATACTAAATAAATTCCAACTATTTGGCTACAGGATTTCATTATATTGCCACAAAAAGAAGTTGTTTTGACGTCAAGAGATGTGACGTTTAAATGTTTGTTGCTTTTGTAAAATAAAATCAATTTCAACTTAATTTTATTTCATAACACTAAATTAAAACTTAAGTGCTTTCAAAAAAACTAATGTGTCATTTAACGGAAATATTGAAGGTGTTTTTTCCTCCCTTGGAAAGTTCCTATAAGCTCTACAATCATATACATAAATACTTAAAATAATTTATTATTTTACCTAAGATTAAACTTTTCTAATTATAAATAATTAGTTTTCTGTGATAATTTAAAATATATCACATTACTGTTACATATTAACTTTACTTGAATTTTAAAAAAAATTACGAAAATAGATAATTTCTTCAGCCAACTTTGTTTATACATGGCAAACAGAATATCATATGTTGCCGATTTGAGATCTGCAACAGTAATTTGAAGTTTTTTATAGTTTTTTGAAGCATTTTAACAATTTGAAATTTTTTACTTGTGTACTTAATAGTTTTAATTGAAACTTAGTATTTTGTCAGCAATAAAGTTATCGATACAGTTAGTTAAAATAGTTTTCAAACTTTCAGTGTGTCTACCAACTAATGAATCTCGCAATATTTTTTTTTCTCTTGAGGTAATATTTTACCGTCGTTTACTATTTAAGTCTTGGAACACAATTGCATGCAAAGATAATACATCTGTGGATATTCCAATAAGTTTCCTGCATTTTTCCTGTGACATTCACTAATAAATAAATATACGTATTACAATTTCTTCCTCTAAAAGATGTAAGTAGAATAATGTTAAAAATTAAATTAGAGAGTGATAGCTAGAAATGCAAGTAAGTCGTATAAAGAATATTTCGTATAGAAGATATTCGATGTTGTTAATGGTATAATTTTTCATCGAATGTTATATTTTTTTTTATCACTTCATAGAACAATGAAAAACATTTTTTTTTTTTTTTTTTGCATACTTTTTATGTTACAAAGTAATTCCCAATAGTCTTATTTTGAAAAATTCCACAATATAGAAGACCAAGAAAGGGTTTTTTTCTTTACACAATTTTATTACAATAGGACCTTTTTAAAAAATATTATAACTTTATTTATGATGGTGATATTATGCAATTATTTTCTTGCGTATCGTTTCGCCAATTTTGAAATAAAAAATTATAAATAAATAATATTAAGAGCTGTTTTGTATTTTTTTTCTCTTGTGGATATAATAAGAGTATTTATCAAAAGGGACCTTACAGTTTCTCTGAAAAATATTTTCGTTTGTAAATATTGTAAGATCTACACGAATTCATGCAATAAAAAGTGCTAAGTTACGATTAGCAAAAATGTTATAATAACTAAAAGTTTCTAAAAAATAACTAGTAATTTTAATTAACCTCAGTAAAGAAGTTATGAAAATATAAAACGCAATCTAATCTTTGAGGTTAAACGAAGGAACTGATTAGCATTATAAAATCTTAAATCAGTTAAATCAAACTAAATATATTAAACTAATTAGAATTTTAAAAATCTTAATCAGGCATTCATTAAACTAACTTATGAACTGATTAGCATTAAAAAAATGGGATTTAAATCTTTATTAATTTAGAGTATGTTTTATTTCTTTCTTCTCAACACATTTAAAAGCAACGAATCTAAATCAGCTTCTAAATATTTATTTTGAAACCTTTTTTAAGAACTACCGAACAATTTGAATTTTTTTTTTATTATTATTATTTATTAACTATATAAAATATACACCTGAAACCTTTGTTACTGTTTTAAGGAATGAAAATCGTTATTTTTAAACAAACTATTTTGTTTTGAGCTTTTATAACTCAGAATTCCTTTGTGCAATTTTCTTACAAATTTGAGTTAAAAATAATTTACTGTTTTGAATTTGATTTAGAAGTTACATTTCTGAAGACTCACGCTCCATTGCTATTTTATCATTATTCCTTTTACACATATATTTTCATTATTTTTTGGAACACAACGGAAAGTTTAAACAACGGTTTGCATAACTTACGTTCACAAAACTTATATTTCAAAGAAATGCGTTTATTAACGCGTGTTATGTATGATTTTTTTTCCTTTAATAAAAACATACTTCTGCAGAATGCTTTGTTGAAAAAAGATTTGGGAAAATGAAAAAAAGGACTACTACTCTTCAAAGCTTCGATCCTCAGAGCAGGTGAAAACTCATAGTTCCCAGAATCCTTTTCGGCATGTTTTGATTTTTTTTATACATTACGGTTTCAGAAAACACTACTGTCCAGTTAAAAGACCACCTGCACTGCTCTTGGAAAACTAAAAATAATTTTTTTCCCGTGCAGATGTGTATCATGCGGGGCGAATTACAGTATGATGCAAAAACGATAGGAAATTTTCCTGGAAAACATACATAATCTTCCTTTCGAATCCTACATTTCCTCTTTTTATATTTCCTAGATGCGAAAATGCGTGAAAATGTACTTTCAGTGTGTAGAAAAACATTGTAGGAGATAAGTTAGAGTGTTTGAATACAGGTAAGGTATTCAAATCTCATGCTAATGCTTTTGGAAATGAAAGCAAACCTTGTAATGTTTTATGGTTTTTGGTTGGTTGGAAAAGATATTGGTTGGGTTCTTCGAATTCTATTATTATGATGATTACTTCTTTTTTGTCATCGCAGCAGGGGAAAAAAATGCTGTAATTTATTTTTATTTATTTTAATCTTTGTGTATATATTTTAAGGAAATGAGAATAATAGGATTTTGGTATCCGTTAATTTTAAAGCAACATTCCTATTTTATTTTTTCTGAGAGTAAAAAAAGTTTTTTTTTTTAAAGAAGATTTTCTACATTCTGAAAGAATCCTAAGGATATTTGTAAAGAAAAGTGTGTGTTAAATTGGAATTAAAATTTGCTACTGTTTTCATAATCAATAATTGTATAAATGTAGATGCAAGCACAGTAGCTTCCCGAAGTGTGCGTACTCTTGCAAAATTCATAAAGTACTATTTATCGACAAATAAAAATTAATATTTCAGAATGGCATTTTTTAATAATTTCTCTTTAACTTGTTCCTAATAAAACTACTTAAAATATTTCTAAAACATTGTTTTTCTTTTATTTTGAATATGTAATCAAAAATAACAAAAAAAAAAAAAAAAAAATTATCCGGTAAAATTCTTCGTATACTTCAAAAAAATATGTGCATAAAATAAATATTGTCATATATCCTGAATTCAGTACTTAATAAGATATCCTATAGCATTCACACAACAACTTTCAAACGGCTGGGCATAGATTTCGCTAACTTGTTTGTTTGTTTTCTTTCCCTCGTCGATGCTCTCCCATTCTTCAGGATCACTGTTTTTAGTTCGCTTTTTGTTTTAATGTGGTGTCTTCTTACTCTAACTTCCAGTTCTCTCCAAATATGCTTGTTCTATTGGGTTTAAATCGAATGACTGATGTGATGTTTTCAGAACTTATGGACAGTTATAGAGACATCAGAAGCGAGCGTTGAGAGTGTTGTTGTCGTTATCTTTTTAAAAACAAAATTGTTTCCAATACTCCAATTTTGGTCTGAAAATATCAAATTGACCTTTAATATATTCAGAATATAACATGTTTTCAGAACTCATGGGCAATTGTAGAGATACCAGAGACGAGCGTTGAGAGTCGTTATTTTCATAAAAACAAAATTGTTTCCGATACCACAATTTTGGTCTGAAAATTTTAAGTTGTCTTTAAATATATTTAAATACAAAGAATCATTCTTTATATCAACTATAAATACCAAATTGCAGAATCCTGATCTTGACATGCACCTCCATCGCAACGCTTTGTTGCTCCAACTAAGTTCATGGGCTTAAATTCCTCGTTCTCCCTGACAATTATATGCCTATAGGAATCCAAAATGTTAAATTTTCTTTCATATACAAAAAAGACATTATTCCAATACGGTTCGGGTTTATTTATCCGTAATTTTGCGAAAGAAAGGGAAAAACGAGGAACTTAATCCCAGTAACTTAGTTGGAACAGTAAAGCATTTCGGTATATGTGGGGATGCTTAACCCATTTGCTTGAATTTTGATCTGGAAAGAAATACATTTTTTGATATTAAGTTGTGCTTTCGCTACAAAATACATTGCTTTAATACGGAAAATTCTAATAGTTTAAAAAACAAATAATTAAACGATAATAATGAGATTTTGCGGGTTTAATTTTCGCTTGTGTTATCACTATTTAAGAAACTGTAGTTGTTTAAATTATTCAGTTTACATTATAGCGATATACGTCCATTAAGGTAGCAAATTAATTTTTTAAATATAAAGCTGAAACATTTTTTAAATATAAAGCTTATGAAGATAAATTATTCTAAAACGCTGAGTCGTTAAGAACAGGTTAAGAATATATTCAAGCATTAATGCAGATTTAGAATGAGAATTTTATCAGTCATCAGGAGTCAATCTACCAGCCATCAATTTATCATAAGGAGACAAAAAAATTCATTGCTTTGAAAAACTCATCGCCCACATCGATGTCATTAAGGATTTCTTACCTGAATGAGTATTTGTCATTCGGAATAATCAAAATACTGACAATGTGGCAAAAGAGATGATATCCGAATAGTTAATGACATTTATCTCATTTATAGTCAGTTAGGAAGAACAATAATTTCGATCAAAGGTTAGACAAGATCTCTTGACGTGAACGAATAATTCCATTAAGTAGCTCATCAGTTTATCGAAGCATTTAATAAGAAGAGTAAGATTTGAAACATTGTAGAAATTTGTTAGAAGCTTTGTTTTTATTTGGATCTCTACTCGTAAATTCGAAATATACTTCTATTTTTCAAAACGGTTCAATTTGCAGGAGCAGTGAATTGTTGCAAATATTTCTTCACCCAGAACTGTTAGATTTGTATATATTGTGTTATTTCTTCAAAATTAGCGAACTTTAGGTAATAGACGTCTGTTAGATAACTAAAAGTTTTATTCCGTTTAGTTATGTTTTAATATTCAATTCAGTTATTTTACACATTTATCGAATATATTAATTGGAATGGAAAATACTCGTTTAAACAGACTTTACAACTGATAATGTTTAAAATGGTTTTTTTTAAAGCTGTTCTCGTCTAATGTTAAAAATCAGAAAGTTTTATTAATATTAATAAATATTAATATAAAAACTGTTATTAGTTTAAGTATGCGTGATTATATAACATGGGTATTATTATACAGTACAGTATGCGTGATTATTATACAGTACTTCTTAATATCTTGAAACATTCAATATTTTCGAAACTCTTTATATGAATATATAAAGTTAAAAATATAAATGACATTTTAAAATATATGATATTAAATATAAACGAGAAAAAAAAGAATAGATCCAAACGGAAATGAGTAATATAGAAAGATATATTTCATTCAACTAGCGAAATCAGAAAATGACCTTATAATGTTAAAGCATTTTTCTATCCGAAAAAGTATTTTTTTAAAAATGTTAAATATATTTATCAACAATGATACTTTATTCCTTCAAACAAGGAAAAAAAGCACAACTTGCGTAGTTCAAATCTTTTTCAAAAGAAATATTTCGTTATTCTTAAATGCTTAGTAATAAAATTTTAAATCGATTTTTAGGTAATTTTTATTGTTTTAAAGATTTATCACTTTACATAAGTAGAACAAGAAATTGATTTGATTAAAGCGTATTTTGTAAATCTAAGTTTTATATTTTTCAAACTCACTTTAGAGATACAAATAAATAATTCGTTATACAAAAAAATTCGGATGGAATGAAATTCGTGTTCTTTTGGTTGATGATTTTATTTGTATATTCATAAGTAGTTGAGAAAGTAATTATGAAAGTTGAATTTTATGTCAAATATGTACAAGTAAGGAAACATTTCGTCTTAGTTTTCTCTCTGTAATTTATTAAATATACTCTGTTGAATATATTTAACTTGAAATTAGAAATATTATTACATCTTGAGATTATATTGCTAATAAACGTAAGAAAATGATGATGTTATTTTTAAACTTCTTTGCGCAATTTTATGAAATTATTTAAATCGTTTTAGCTACCCCAGATAAAATAAAAGGAAAGAAAACTTTAGTTTTTTTTTTCTTTACTTATAGAGATATATTATTTTTTATAATTTTTCAGAGCGTATAAACAAGTTATAGTTATAACATTTTAAAAACCATTCTATAAATAAAGATTTATTGTCATTTTAAATTAATTAAATTCATTTATTTAAATTGAAGTATTTGTTTAATTTATTTAAATATAATTAGCATGAAATGCACTTGGACTCATTTTAAATAAATGTACTTTACTAATCTCATAAAATATTTTCATCTATTGAAATGATATTTAATAAATTATTTTTATGCTTATGTGGTTGGCTAATTGAAAAGCTTTTTTCTTTCTGTATAAATATCAAAATTTAATTTTTTTTCCGATATTTTTGCTTAATTCGCAAAAGAAAGTACCGATAGTATGATTATATGCTGATTTATCTAGCTGTATATTAAAAAATGTGAAGAATTGAAGTACTCCATTTTTGCACAATGATTATCACTGCAACCTTCGAACAAAATTGCTGTTACAAACTTCTTAGAATCTGAAGACCACACCTGTGTATGACTCCTTTTAATATTCAATCCATACCTCTCCTTCACTCGCTAAACGTGTCAAAATATGCATACATTTAGAATATTCAGAGTATATCTGAACGAATGCCCTACCCACTTTTCAAAGAAAGTTCCTTGAAAACAGCTTTTCTTAAGAGAATTCAACTCATATTTTAGAATTGAAACGCCCTCTCACCGAGCAGAACTCAGTTTGCAGCGAAATTCCTGTTCTTAGTCATGCTCCAAAATGAATGACAAAATTGCACTTCGTAAATCTTGAGCAACGAAATTCTTTTTGCCACCGCAAAGTTATGGTTGCACCCTGCTGTTTTTCGAGATAGTTCGAGTCTTTCGGATGCCGCTCTTATGGTGCGGTATATTTTGCATGCTCCTCATATTTTTCCTGACATAAAACAATGTTTGGAATGATCAAGAATTTAAAGTAGTTAATATGTCGAAAAGAATATTTTTTTGTATGTTTCTTTCAAATGGAATTGAAAATTAGTCTAGAGCTCGTATTCATCCCTGGATACCAATGTCTTTGGAATTTTTTAATTTTTCTATTTTAAATATAATGCAGATTTCAAGAAAATTCAAAATGCAAATTCGTAAAATCAAAAACAGTAGATTTCTTATTAACATTTCTGTAATAAAAGCTATCAATAAGCAGTAGCTTAGTTAAAAAAGGGGGGGGGATCCAAATAGTACATTTACAAATAGTTAAATTTATATATAAAAAGTATCTGCTTTTGTCAAAATTGAAATAAAAAATATATTTTAAAAATGTTCAATTTTTTAAGTATTAGCATATTTTTCAACAAATATTTATGATGCTTGTAATAAATGAATTCTTGAAAATTTTTTATGAATAAATGAATGAGAAAAATACTCGAATTCGATTTTTTTAATGGTTTTCACGACTGAAAAGAAAAACAATAATTCAGGAAACAGGAAACAAAAACTGTATCTTTACCAAAACTGTAACTGTATTACCGAACTTCGATAAGCATATTTTTAAATATTTTTTTTTAAAATGTCCATACTTAATGTCAAAAAAAAGAAGAGAAATATCTGCTCAGGAATCACTTTTCACATAGAAAAATATGTTTATGTTTATATATGCAGCTGTAATACACCCAAACACATTTATCATGCAGTGTTTTTAAAATTGGTAAGAATTAAATCAATAAGCGACTTCTTGCTTCAACACTCAAGATTAAAATTCCAATTCGCAATATGATAAATCATATTGCGAATCACGCGCATCATTTATCAATAATAAATCATATTGATAAATCACCACCCACGCGCTCGCACACACACACATATATATATACATATAATTTTCTATTTCATTAATTTTACAATTATTTGTTCGTGTAAAATTGTTGTGTACTCGACAATTTGCGAAAGAGTGATAATAATCCCTTTTATTATCCAAAGAAACAGTTTGAAAGAAAATTAAGCGTAAGAATAGTTCACAATTTTGTGTAAAACAAATGAAATAAAAAGGTGATGCTGCAGTTTAATAAGGTATCTGGTCACTTCTGACAACGAAGTAGCTGTACGATTTTCCCTAGTTGCTATGACATAGTGGATAAGTTGTGGGTTCAAAGAGTTCCAAACGTCACGAAGAGCTGTTTTCAGTTCAGGGAAGGAGCTCGATAGTTGCTGAAGGGCTGCAAGTTGTCTTGCAATCATATCCTGCACATGTTAGATAGGATTCAGAGCAGATGGGTGAGCAGGCCAAGGCATACGTTAATTTTTCCGATTCAACGAAGTCTTCGATCTGGCTCGCACGGTGACAAGGCGCTTTATCATCCAAAAATATGAAGTCAGAATGGACCACATCTCGAAGCAGACCAAGATAATGCTCAAGAATTACATATCTGTATCTTTTAATAGTCACAGACTCAATATCAAAGGTAAGGGAATCTGTCCGGCCATCCAGCATGATATATGTTATGCCTACACTATGACTCCCTGTGACGGAAAATGATGTCTTTCCGTGAAGTTTTCTGGATGAAAATGAGGATTTGTCATTGAACATCACATTTACCCATTATTCCAAACTTCTAGTTTAAACTAACTCGTTTATTTGTGAATGTGAGAGGAATGCAAACTTCTGATTGTTTGGCTCAGAAGCTAACAAAACTGAGTCTCTGTAAACAATTTGTCTGGAAACTTGTATTCCTATAGCAACTGTGAACGCTGAACTAAGTTCTCTGGAACTACTACCAGATATCAAACTTGACAAATGGTTGTGATACTTAGCCGATCTGTTACAGGTACTTACATTTCCCACATTTTGAAACCTCTATCACAGTCTTGAGATCACACACGGAGGCTCATTCAGAATTCGAGATCCTTCGGTTTGTGATCGTCCGCATTCGAAAATTCCAACAATCTTTTATTTCTCAAGCATGTCCAGTTGTCGTTTTTGTGCCATAATTCATTCTGTTTAATCGTTAACAATATTTTTTCGCACATGAAGAATAGACTTATATATATATATATATATTCTAGCCATTCTAGCTATATATATATATAATTTACTAAATTTAATGGATGAGTAAACAAATAAGACATTAGGTGTCATGTCATGGCTAGAATAAAATGACCAGGTATACTCATCAAGTCTATTTATTCGTTCTGATGCGAGAGAGCCATTTTACATGCATTTTGAGAAGATCAGCAGCGCAGCTCTGGCCTTCATGACCCAAGCGAAAGAGAGAATTTTATCTTGCTTCCAATTTTGTTTGGAGGAATTCCTTTAGATCATGGGGTAAACACGTGGGATTGGATGAAGGAATTTTTCAGGGACTTTGCTGGACCCCCCCCCCTCCCCAGTCTAGTAGGGATTATAACTACAGATTTACGATCATGGGAAACGTTGATTTAGCAGATTTTACGAGCACATGATCGCCTAAATTGAAAGTTAATTTGGAATCGTATAAGAAAATAAGAACGAACTCTTTACTGTTAGTTAAAGAATGGAAAAAATTAAATTATTTTTAAGTGAAATCAATGCACACACACACACACACACACATATATATATATATATATATATATATACATACATACAGGGTGCACTTGTGACCGTGCCCCCCCCCCCCCACTCCTTAATTTCCAAACCGCTGAAGCTGTAGTCATAAATGTGATGTCTATTTACAGTAAAAGGACTGTGCGCTACTAGATGAGCCACTTTCTGTGCCACTTAATGACAAATTGGGCAAATAGCGTTCCTATCTTAAAAAAAATAATAGTAGGAGATAGAGAGGGAAGTGTGAATTATAAACTTCTAAAGTATCATCGATTTAGTTCGAAAAGACACTTTGTGAACATTAAGAGTTAAGATTGAATGCTTAAATCGCGTATATGTTTGTTCGCGATTTCCTACGCTGTGACGCGACGAAACGATCTTAGGAAGAGAAAAAGCAACTAGTTATCACAAAATACCTTTATTTTCGATATTCAATTTTTTCTCCAACAGCTGCAATGCACATTTGAATGATTTTTTGAGCTTCACGTTGCGTACGCTTTATCATAGAGAATAACAGGGTAGCACAAGCATCCGTAATACGTCGTCGAAGGTCCTGACATTTTGACGGAGAGTTTGCATACATCCTTCTGTTTGAGGTATCCCCATAGAAAAAAAAAATACATTGGAGTAGAGTCAGATGAATGTGGAAATCACTTTTCGAAAACACCATATTTGGTTATTTGTATCCCGTATGTCTCCATCAGTATCTCCACCATTTCCTTCACTTGTGATGCCCTGTATGAATGTGGCCATCATGTTGGAACCGTATATTCTGGAGTTGAAGTAATGGTAGTTTCTTAACCAAATCGGTATTACGTCCTGCAGAAGTTCTAAGTGTCGTGTGTCCGTTAACGTGCCTGGTAAAATACTGGGCCGATCAGCCTGTTATTGTAGATTTCCATACCAAACATTAATCGAAAACCGCATTTGACGACGAACGTCGACAGAACATATAGGATTTTCTAGCTCCCAGTAATGGGTGTTCTGCCTATTGTTCATTTCATTCCGCGAAAAATATGCCCCATCCGTCCACACTGTAACTGCCAAGAACGTTGGCTGGACCTCTATCTGGTTCATGACTGAGTTGTGCCATACGTAACGTCTCGCGGTATCCTTTACAAGTAATGCCAAATAAGATGTTGGCTGGTTTGTAAAAATTCCTAATTTGTTTTGGATTTTCCAAATGCAACTTTGTGAGAGGCAACAGTTTTCACGTATCTCTCTTGTAGTTTTCTTCTTTCGTATCTTCCCTTTTCGGATTTGTGAGGGAATAATACATCTTCCGGTTGTACTTAGCATTCTACTTTAACTGCTCTCCCAGATTGAGGTCGGCTATTCACACACATGCAGCCTGTCTCGCTGAAACGTTCCACAACCTTTAGAATGATTTTCCGTGAAGGGGGTGGATCTTCTGCGAAACGTTGCTGATACAACCGCGCTGCCAATCTTAATATTCATTTTTAGAAAATCGCTCCTTGATCATGAGCTTCAACATACAAGCTCGAGGAGATATCCCTTTTACAGCTGTCTCAGGTAAACTGATGTGACGTTTCATACGTTTGTGTATAATGCACAAATTTTCGCACTCCGAGCGCAAGTTGCTTTGAGTTGATGTGTTTTGCAACACAATTTTGTACGATCCGAATATTGTCTATTGTGCTTTAAAAGACAATTAGAAAAATGATGCACCCCGCGGGTTTTGAACCACAATTCACTCTATTGGAAATTACCAAGTAGGGTTATTCTAGCACTGTGCCGCAATGCTGTCTCGTGTTTCGTCCGAAAAATAATCTTTTCTACTTTCATTCAAGTTCCGTGTCGTCACAGTTTCGGAAATCACGAATGGATACATGTGCATTTTAAGCTTTCTATTTTTACCATTAATATCCACAATGTGTCCTTGTATTAAATCAATGATATTCTTCAACTTTGTAATTAACTTTCCTTATGTTATACCATTTTCTACATAGGAACACTAACTCTGCAGTTTCTCACCAGGTGTCGCTGTAAGGGGTCTCATGCATAACCTCTTTACAATACCTAGACACCACTTTTATGATTATAGCTACGTCATAAAAGTTATATATATATATATATATATACATACACTGCTGGCCACACAAAATGCAACACCCAAAAGGACCAGAGATATCACAGCGAAATTTATTTGGCAGATAACATGTTGTACAAAGATCAAACGATTAAAATTATAGCCTCTTGTGAAGTGTGGATGATGATAAAATCAGTAGTTTAACATAGTATAGCCGCCACTGTTGGCTATAACCGCTGTCCCACGCCTCGGCATAGAATCAAAGATCCTTTGGATGTATCCTTGGGGTATAGCAGCCCATGCTGCTTCCACATATTGCCAAAGTTGATCTGGTGTAGCAGCGGGTGATGTATCCCTGGTCAGTCGTTGTGCAAGCATGGACCACACGTTTTCGATTGGCGATAGATCGGGCGAACAAGCAGGCCAAAGAAGCAATTCAATCTGATGGGTAACAAAGAACTCTTGAACATTGCGTGCCACGTGTAGTCGCGCATTATCCTGTTGAAATATGGCTGATGGCAAGCGCTGAAGGTATGGGAGCACCACGGGCTCCAACACTTCAGAGATGTAGCGCTGGCTGTTCAGTGTACCGGTAATGCGTACTAGAGGAGTGCGGGAGTGAAATTCAATACCACCCCCAAACCATGATATCAGGTGCAGGACCAGTGTGGTGATGCATAACGCAACAGTTCAGCAGCCTCTCATCACGGTGTCTCCAAACTCGAATCCAACCATCGTGATGTTGCAGGCAGAAGCGGGATTCGTCAGTAAACACAATGTCGTTTCATTCCGTTGTCCATGTCCGCCGTTCATCGCACCATTGGCGGTGCAAACGCCTGTGGTTTCGAGTCAAGGGTAAATGAAGCAATGGACGCCTTGAGGACATTCCACTCTACTGAAAACGGCGTCGAATGGTACGAGCGGACACCGAATGATGCGTAACAAACTGAATCTGTTATGCTATGGTTCGTGATGCGGCTGCGCAATCCATCACTGTCATGCGTACAACCTGCTTGTCATCACGGGCAGTGATGTAACGAGGTGGGTGCGATCGGCCCCGTCGGTCCGTCGTTCCCTCCTGCATCCAGCGATCACAGATCCGCATCACAGTTGTTTGGTTTCGTCCAACACGTTGACCGATTTCTCTGAAGGATAATCCGCAATCCCTATAGGCTACTATTCTTCCTCGGTCAAATTCAGAAACTTGGTCAAAAGACGCACGATGTCTTCCACAAGGCATAGGTAAACAGCTTACGCAAAAAAAAAAAAAAAAAAAAAAATGCCGTACTTCAAATCGCCAATCTGTTCTCCTCCTATATAACGCTTGCGAGTGGCGCTACGGTCGCCCGTGATGTGCGTCTGCGCTGCAATGCTAATGATTTGCATAGCTCAGCGTCGCAAACGCATGATGTAAATTTCACATGGTTTTCATGCTTCCTTCAGGGTGTTGCATTTTGAGTAGCCAGCAGTATACATATAATAGAAAATGATTAAAATTTCAGAAAAATTGAATGATTTATTCTATAGTTACATAGTTACAAAAAAAAGAGCTCAATATGGTGATGATCCACCTGTAGCCTGGATGCAAGCTGCCACACGACGTGGCATAGAGTGATAAGGTTCCCTGATGGTCTCCTGCGATATTTCTTGCCAAATTTGCTCCAATTGTCGGGCTAGGTCATCAACATTCCCTGGTAGATGCAGTCGCCTTCCTATCTTATCCCAGACATGCTCGTTTGCAGAGAGATCTGGCTGGCCAAGGAAGTATTTGACAAGCTGTAAGACAGTTCATAGCAAAACGTGCCGTATGTGGTCTGGCATTATCTTGCTGAAAAATAAGACCAGGGTTAATGCAAAAGGAACGGTTGCAAAACAGGTCTCAGAATGTCGTCAACGTAGCACTGTGCAGTAAATGTGCCTCTAATGACAACCAAAGGGGTCCGGCTATCAAGGGAAATGGCACTTCAGACCATAACTCCTGGTTGAGGGTCTGTGTAGCGTGCAACAGTGAAAGTAGGATCAGCACGCTGCCCTGGGTGTCTCCAGACACGTCTTCGATGATCATCAAGACTCAGTTGGAAGCGGGATTCGTCGCTAAACATTCTACGTCCCAAGTCAGCATCATTCCAACCTGAGCGAGCCAAGCACCACTGTCATCTGGCTCGACATTGTTCAAGCGTGAGGGGCAAATGGCGTAGCGTTCGGTAGCAGCGTAGATTTCTCTCTATCAGCCGTCTGTGAAGGGTCATGGTAGACACTCGTGTGCGGATCGCACGTCTGATGGTGGATAACGATGAATCAGGCGCTGTGACAGCTGATCTGACAATCACTTTGTCCTCCCAATCTGCTGTGGCCGCTACCATCATGACACTGAAATCTGCCATTGTCCACCCATTCTTGCAAACATCTTATAATCGCCGCATCGCTTCGATCCATTTGACGAGCGATTCTCCGATTTGCCCAACCTGTCTCTTTCAATCCAATAATACGACCTCTTTCAAACTCTGACAGTTGATCGTAATGAGCTCGAATCCTGCGTCGAGGCATTTTATCAGTCGCTGTAAGGTATCCTAAATTGTAATGCAACAAAAAATTCGACCATCAGATTGAGAATCGCTTCTTATATACACTTGCTGAGTGCGCAGTTCCGATGCGCTGTAGCTCCCGCTATTCATTCATTGGACACCAAATTTTAATCATTTACATGTTCGGTCCGAATGTCTTTGCATAAGAAATTTCATAACAATCGGGCAACTCCTTCTTGGTGCTTATATATATATATATATATATATATATATATATATATAAATTCAAATGGAAGTTAATCAAAGATCAGAGAAATTAGGGAAATTTGAAAAAATTTTAAAAATCAAAAGTTTTTTTGAAAAGACAGAGATATTGAAACTAACGTGTATATATATATATGTATAACATATATATATATATATATATATATATATATATATATATATATATATATATATATATATATATATATATATATATATATATATATATATATATATACTGCTGTTTGTAGAAAAATGCAACAATTAGAAAGAATCATCAGAATCAAATGAAATTTAATGCAGAAACGACTTGTACTGATACAAATAAATGATGAAATTTCAAACAAAAGAATCAAATTAAGCGTCCGAAATCAGTATTTGGTGCAGCCACCATGCGCTGCAATAAGTGCTGCTATAATGACGTGGCATGGAGTCAAACAGATGCTTGAATATCTGCTTGAGGAAGAGAATTCCATATCGCTTGTATGCGCAACCAAAGTTCGTCTTTGAAGAGCTGCAGGACGCGGGATCACGAAGCAGAGAGCGTAACCAACCATATCCCACACGTTGCTCAATAGGCGACATATCCGGTGAATAAGCAGGCCAAGGAAGAAGTTGCTGCGTTGTGCTGAACAGAAGTCTCGAACAGTCACGCGCAACATGTGAGGCGTGCATTATCCTGCTGAAGAAGATAGCTCCAGGATGCCTTTGAGGAAAAGACACTTCGGGCTGTAGCACTTACACGGACGATACCTGTTGCTAGTGAGATTACCTCAATCGTTTCAAATTGGACGTCCATGATACGAAATCGCACCCCAGACCATAACTCCGGGTGTTCGACCACTATGTCGTTCAATAATATACTCAGGAAGGCAGCGTGGACCGGCATCAACGTCTAACACGAACACGCTGTCGCGGGTCCACAAATTTGCTGCGTATTCATCTGAAAAGACAACTGGTGCCAATCAGCCCTGCCTGTCTCTGTGCTCAGGAGCCCATCTGACGCAGCTGCCGTGATTCGCCGTAGAGGGAATCCTGTATATAAGGACACCCTTGCACGCAATCCACGGCGCAGCGAACGACGACAGATTGACTGAAGCCGACAATTGTACACACTGGCAGTAGACCAACGACGGCTGCCAGCTGCTGCCTGGAGGAAGCTGTGCGATCATTCACCGCCATGCGGAGCAGAGTGTCGATCATTGCGCTCTGCGTCACCTTCTGTCGTCCAGTGCCTGTTTTTCAGAGTTGTTCGGTGCTCGTCGGTCCGCACGTTCAAACTGGCATCACTGTGGAACTGTTCGCTTGCATGTACGCAGAGTTGTGCGATGAGGAAAATCCTCCTTCTCGAAGGCCGATTATCCTCCTCGTTCAAACTCCGTAAGTTGGCTGGATTTTTATTCTTCCGTCGTGGAGGTACAATACTTTCAGGTCTCTACTAAACGGGTTTGCCACTACAAATCATCGAGACTTTTTTCTCAACGTCCCGCTCATGCACTTTTATTTATACGCTTTCAGCATCAGTTCAGAGATGGCGTATGCATGCACGCCGCTGCATCTTACCTATATATAATCTCAGAAAATCTGCATAATGATCCTGTTTTCGGCGATTTATTTTGATACGAGTTCTCTTTCGACGTTGTTTACGGCGCGTTACATTGGTGTACCAACCCAACAGCAACCAATAGCACAATACAGACAATTAGAGTTAATGTTATGTATAATATAATAGTGCATATACATGGATAATATCAACAACTGCTATAACTTTCATAATATATTGTAATAGTAGCGCAATACACATATCCATATACCATAATGCAATAATAAACCAATATAATATATAATAGTGTATCAATAACAATATAATAATATAATTAGTAACAATATGCCAGAACCAGCCTTAGATACTACATATATTATATACATTAGATGATTGTATGTAGGTGTCAATAATATATATATATATATAAAATATATATATATATATACACATAATATATATATATATATATATATAACATATACATATTTCTATATGCCAGGAGTACTGCATGTTTTCTTAATCCACTATCGACTGCAAATGAGTCTTAATATCAACCTGCTTCCACATCACAAACTATAGAACAAAAGAAACTTTATAACTCTGAAAATTATTAATGCTTAAAAGAAAACTTATCCGTAGAATATATTTTCTGAATATAACTAAACAAAAAGTAAATGTAAGATGTTAACTTTGGTACGATATTCATGAGAGCATTCTAAAATATATTTTTAATTTTTTCTCATAATGTAATCAAAAAAAAATTTTGTTAGGAACTCTAGTAGTATATTGATTTTATCAATATATTTGAGATTTTGAGCTAGAATTCAATATACAAGTTTAAAACAGTTCTCTAAAATGAACAAGTATAAAAGATTATTAACATTTGAGTATTGAGTATGTCTGGCATTTATGAAAGCTTCTTGACTACTTTTTTTTTATAATAATGTTTAAGAAAATCATCTCGTTTCAAATAAAATATAAAGTTGTAATTGTCAAACAAATGCGATATGGCGAAGCACATGATATACAAACACTTATAATTTTATGTCGTATCCTGGTGAAGAAAATTCAATTATTATATTGTATTTATACTCATAGAAACAAAATGATTGAATTTTCCTTAGAGTGCTAAATTAGAATAAGTACATTTAAGATAATCAGTTCAAAATACGGTGACAGTTAAACTATAGAATATGTCAACGAAGAGATTCTAATGGGGCGCATCTAAAACACTGTCGATCGAGCTTTGGTTTAAACTATTTTAGAATTTGCTATTATTTTCGTGTTTATCAAATAATCGAAAAAAGCTTTTTTTTTTTGGTGTGTGGTGGAGGGCGGAGCTTCCATGCATCGTTTTATCGCACTGTTCAACGTTTCAAAACAAATAATGAATATTTATTTATAATTTCATTGGATATTGTTGAATAAGGTTTTTTTTTCAAACTGTCTCCGTCGCAAATATGAATACTTGTGAAACAATTAAAATCTCTTTAAAGCTCAACTCTTTTTTATACAGATTTTTTTTCAATGAAACAATGTCTTTTTTTTCTCTAGTGACATTTTCTTTTCATTTGCAGTAAAAAAAAAACTAAATTTAGCCGAGTTTCTCCTCTGAGTGTGAACTACATAACCGGAGTTGCAATTACAAGAAAACGTATTCCTATCGCAGTTCCGAAATGAATTAACATTATAGCTACTTTTTGAAAAGCTGTCATGGTGTTTTAAATAATTGATAAATGCGTTCGAATTTTGGAAGAATCTGCAACCTCCCCTTCTTTTTCTTCTTTCTTGGACAAAGGACACCAGAACGAAAGTGATCTACTTAATTCATCTCGCAGAAATTGGTATTTTAATATTTTTTTAATATTAATTTGTTGTGAAATATCCACATTTATAATTGTCGCTTTAAAATGCCTAAAAAAAAGAAATAAAAGGTATGGGTACATTTAGTGGAATAAAAGTTTTAATATTCCTTTTATAATTTTATGATTATGCCATTTTTAAAAAAAAAAAAAAATTGATATATCTACTCAAAGCGATCAATATTTTAAATTAAATATGTGAGATCATTTTAAAATGGTTTATTACATTTTATTATTATTTAGATTATGCATTTATGTTTAAATCAATTTCTAATAGGACTGCTCTTTTAATAAAATGATAAATTCATTTGCAATGAAAGTTACTCTTCTGAATTTTTGAAATCTAATACACGACAAATATCAAGATGCAAATTCCATGCCTCAGCTCATTACTCTTACGATAAAATCTTATAGAAAATGGCCAACACTTATCTTTCAATATCGAATCTCAGGACCTAGCATCCTGAATCATCATTTCTAAAAGCTTAACAAACGAAGATCTAATTTTCTGATTACCTCGTCCATTTAACAAATGCAGAAACGGTTCTTCCGAGGTGCACTGTTTGTATCGCTACCAGAAAAGGTTGCCAACAGTTGTTATCGTACGTTTAACAATTCCAAACAACATGTTCCACAATCGAGGATGCAAATGATCGAGAGCAGCAACGGCAATTTCTTCATTAACAGGTGGCTGTAAGTCATAATATCAAGAGGGAAGCTGCTCAGCAATCTTAATGGTGGAGATCCGGTATGGAAATTTCAGATTGCATAAATTCCCCATGAACTGGGATTCCTGTTCCTAGGACTCTGCACCACTGGCATCAGTTCCATTTGAGCGGATTATGCACTCAATCCTTCCTGCCCCATCCCTCTGCATCCCACCGGTGCATGAATTGTCGGCATAAATTAAGCGTCAGCCGGCTGCTTTATAATTCACATTACAGTCAGCATAGCGCGCAATCTGTGTGGCTGAGGTGCTCGGAGCCCATGCATTGTTAGTGTTTTGCTCTAAACAAGGCATCCGTTGTCTTTGCAAACGCAATGTATTACCGATTCTTTGGGATAACTGCAGCTGTGACGTCAGTTCTGTTTTCCATGTTTATGAACGCGTTAGTAATGGGGGGGGGGGCAGGGTTCGATTTGTCCTTCTCATTGTATTGAGTTGAGTTGAGGTGTTTGTTCGAGCTCTGTAGTGCTCATGGTTTAAATATTGTTGCAATGGTGTGTGCCACTGAAAGAGATCGGGTTTTCCAAAAGTCCGCGGATAACGAGAAGCTATACATTTTCCCTTTGAGAAAGTTCCCCTTTAAATACTTTTGAGAGGGAATGGCTTTGATGTGGAATTTATTTTAAAATAAATGTTATTTTGTTTCTGTTCATGTAAATATGTCATAAGAGCAGCATCATGTACAAAATAATAAATAAACGCATCTATATCAATATTATTTAAAAATTTTGGAGCTTTTTACATATTATTTTATATCAATTATACAATCATTGTGATTAATCTCGCCATTAAAATTTAAAATATTCAAACAGAAAAAAATAGTTCAAATATTCAAAGGAAATATTAACAAAAAAAACCTAGAAAAAATATGCTGTTTTTTTCCCCGTCAGTTTTATTCACCTCTAGTTAATAACATTGAAAACACAAAAATTTTTAAAAAATGAATTAAACTACTGAAGAATTTCTTCCTGTATTTTCAAAAAAAAAAAAAAAAAAAAAAAAACTTATATGTGAAAATTATCTCTCTAGTTTTCTAAAACAATTTTATATAATTCTCATTTTTATTATATATATATATATATATATATATATATATATATATATCATTCACAATTGTGAGTATTGAATTTTAGTTTATTATGCCTTCAACTACGTAACTTACTGTCTACAAAAAGAATTTGAGGCTTATTTCCATAAATAGAAATGCACTACTACAATTATTCTATGGGTACAGTAAGAAGTTGTGAAGCGATTTATGTTTGACTTCTACTCCGAAATAATATACCAATCAGTACACTGCTTTGTTATCAAGCTGAGGCAGAAGCTGAAAAAAATGAAAGCAAAATGTAAATTTCGAAGGTGAAAGATGTGAAACGATAAGTCATTTATTCATCGCTGCATATGTTATGAATTTTACCGAGGAAAACAGTCTCACAAAGTGTGTCAATCAATCTGTTCTGTTCTCGAGGAGGAAACAGTATCTACAAGCACGTGCGAATATAAATTTTGGAGTCTAAAAATGGCGATTTTGATGTTAGCGATCGAGAACGTAACGGCATTCCAGTGACGACTAGACAAAGATTTCGAAGTATTGTTCAAAGAAGATGCAACCCCAAACAAAAATTGAATTTTTCAAACGATTATGAATATCATAATAAAAGATTTCTCATAGTTTACGCGAAATGGTAAAGATTCAGGAGGCAGAGGGACAAGAGCGCTACATGCATTGAACCAGAGGAACAAGGATAAGCGTATCTTGAAGTGCATGAATCTGCTAAAAAGCAATACAGAAAATCTTTCTTGTAGAAAATCATGATGGATATGAAAAATGGATATGTTACGACAATCCGAAACGCAAATAACGTTGGGTGAATTCCGGCAAAGCAACAACATCAATGCCGAAGTGCGCCTGTCACTACAAAAAGTTCTCCTATGCATTTGATGAGATATGAAGGGTATGATGTATTACGAACTTTTGGAGTCCGGTGTAAGTGTAACTGCTGAACGCTACTAGTAACAATTGCTGCGATAGAACTAGAAAATCAGTCGAAAACATCCATTTACTGTCAATGGTTTTGCGACCCGTGAAATTGCCTCATGATAATTCAACTCCTCATGATGCAAAACCAGTCAAGGATACACCAGGCTGGGAAGTTTTGGAACACTTGTTATATATCCCCAACATAGTCCTCTCAAACTATCACTTGTTTCGGTATTCCAACGATTTCTTCCAATAGGAACCTACTTATCAGCCCCAATCAGGAAGAAAGCACTCGAGTCCTTACTTGCATCCAAACTGATTCGACCTGAGTGTCCAAAGAACGCAACGCCATTGGTTGGCTGTCAAGTGAAACTATTCCTACTACCTCGTTTGTCCGAGATTCGCTGCCGTCGCCTTTGACGACTTTTTAGACAGACTTTTTTCTCCTCTTCTATCAAGACGTTTCACTCAAACCGAGAAAGAGAAACCATGGGCTTCTACATGCTCGAAATATATACAATGCCTGTACTTGTTTCGGTCGATGCGCGATACCTTGTCTTCTGTGCACTTCCGGAAAGTGGTCGAAGAAAGAAAATGGGTTGATGACTTCGTCGCGTCAAGACGAATCGTTCTACACTGCTGGCGTCCGTCAACTGCTCGATCGATAGCGGGTGTTAAGTAATGATAGAGAATAATTGATGAATGAATGTATTATTCACATTTTTCAATTATTTATTCATTTCTCTGAAAAACCTTTTAAGACTTATTGCTACACCTAATATTTTTTCAAATACAGTAACCATTCTATGAATTTCTTCGTTTAATCCATTCGAGCAAACCTTTCGTAGGATGTGTATTTTTTAGGACCAAAAAGACCTTGATGTCTTACTTCCATTGGTTTTGCCACCGTGTCATGTGATTTTAAATCCCCCGTCTTATAACATTGTTAATCAATCGACACTTTGGAAATGACTAATTACTTTTCTGGATTGTATTGCAGTTCTTCATGCTATAGAAATAATATATTTCAGCATAAATATGCGCAATTTTTGAACGAGCTCTGAGTCCTATTAATCTTTGGCTTGCCTCTAGACTTTTAGATATTTCGGCGCCCCAACAATACTTTATGACCGTGTCATATAAGAGATAATTATGATTTTATAGGCTCTTCATCTTTCTAGTTTAGTCTCATCAATCCTATGTTGCTCTGCACTGGGAAAGAGAGTATAACACTTAACGAAATCGATTTCGATTTCGTATCAGGTTTTTTTTAAGGATAATTTCTTTTATATTAATTTTTTTAATTAGCACAATGAAGAAACTTTAAATATTTCAGAACTTTATGAGTTTATTAATATTCGGCGCTGGACGAAACATCTGGGATGTTATTTTACCCCGTGCGCTTTAGAGGGAGAGAGAGTGAATTGACTTTGGTTGCCACTGCCGTTTCGAACCCTGGTCTGAAGGAAAGTTGACCGGTCGATTTTTGTCATGCCTTAACCATGTAGAAGAAAGTCGCTGTAAATATAATGCGAGAGAGAAAGAATTACACTACGATAGCGGTGAACGCACGTCCTCCGCTTTCGTAGATAAAGCAGATTATGAAGAAATTTTCCATGTTTAGAATTTAAATACAAGGATTTCTTCAGATCACATGGTATTAGATTAAGGGATCTTTAGATATTTTATCTGTAGACAAAATGTCTAGTAGGGATTATCTCTACGAATTTGAAACCGTGGGAGAATCTGATTCATGTAAATTTACAGCGCATGATCACATAAATTAGAATCTCGATTTGTATTAGAAAATAAGATGAACTTACTGCCATGATACACTGGTTATCATAAATTAAGGAAAAATCACAAAAATAGCGATAACTCTTTCAAAAGTAAGCCAAACCGTGCAAAATTTGCATATGTTGTCCACTAAGAGTAGCTGAGTAAAATTGCAATATGCAAATTAGTGACGCTGCACTCGGCTTACGTCATCTGCCTGGAGCATAAAAGTCCAAGTTTGAGAGAAAGCACACAAATTTTACTGTGATTGCGACATTGAAAATCTGAGATAGCCAATTCGTAATAATGACCTCTAGGCATCATTTGCCTGAAGAACTACGATGGAGAGCCATCGGGAGACTAGAAGCAGGGCAGAGTCAATCAGAAGTGGCCAGATGGCTAAATGTGAGTCCATCTGTGGTTCATAGACTTTGGAGGCAATTTCAAACCACAGATTCGGCATCTAGGAGGTTCAGTCAAGGACGGCCAACTGTTACGACCAGTGCCGATGACCGATATTTGACATTAAGTGCACGCAGGAATAGAACCGCTACTCCGACACATCTTAGATCCTCTCTTGCTGCAGCCACCGGAAGGTTGGTGTCAACGTCAACTGTGCGCAGAAGGCTCCACGAAGGTGGTCTGTATGCGAGACGACCAGCCATTTGCGTGCCGCTCACATCACGCCATAGGAGAGACCGTTTGCAGTGGGCCCGACAACATGTCCACTGGACGTCAGATCAATGGAGGCCTGTTCTCTTTACGGATGAGTCCAGGTTTAGTCTAGAAAGTGACAGTAGACGTTATTTGATATGGAGAGAACCTGGGACCCGTTATCATCCATCAAACATCCGTGAAAGAGATGCATACGGAAGAGGCAGTGTCTGTGTTTGGGGAGGCATATCCTTAGGAGGGCGCACAGACCTCCATGTCTTTCCAAGGGGAACCGTGAATGCTCAGGTTTATCGAGACAACATCCTTGATGCTTATGTGCGCCCATATGCCGGGGCGATTGGTGATTGCTTCCTGTTACAGGACGATAATGCAAGACCACACAGAGCTCGCATTGTTGATGATTATCTTCAACAGGAAACAATTACGCGCATGGAGTGGCCAGCTCGATCCCCGGACTTGAATCCTATCGAGCACGTTTGGGATGCTCTAGGGAGGCGTGTATCTGCCATCAATCCGCCCCCTCAGACCCTTGCCGCGCTTGCATCTGCTTTACAAAAGCAATGGCTCTCACTTCCTATTGAACTGATAGACCGCATAATTGAAAGCATCACACATCGCTGTTTGTGCTGTATTGCTTCTAGAGGCAATCATATTCCATATTAAAGGTACTTTTTCTATTGCAAACCGATACTTCCAATTTGTTTATTTTATACATGTGCTAATTTCTATACTACTATTAATGTCTGATAATTTCTTTTTATGTTGTTTAATACCTTACTATGTGTTGTATATTGTGGGTAAGTTTCATAAAATTCCATGTGTAATTTCTTGAGTTATCGCGATTTTTGTGAATTTTCCTTAATTTATGATAACCAGTGTAGTTAAAGTATATGAAGAATTAAAAAAAATTGAATTAAATTTAAGTAATATTACAAATATATATTATCCCCTCATCTGTAACCCTTTAACTTTTTAAAAATGTTCAGTTAATGTTAAAATTCCTAATAAGAAAAACATAAAATTACTTTAACATATAAACAAAATCATTCACATGACACTTTCAATTTCATAGCACTCAAGGTTAAAATATAATTTCTTAAATAAAATACATTTCCATTTTTTAACAGATGTTTGAAGCGGGTTCATGTTAAAGATTTATGTTTCCTGCTCCTTAATGTCTTAGAGATAATTAAACACAGACGACTGCTACCACAAGTCACCACTCTAGAAATGATATGTTATGGAAGCAAAACATTGACGTAACTAAAAGCAAATGCTTTTCATCTACTAATTGGTCTCAAATGATAACAAAAACGTATGGTTAAAAAATGGACGTGTGGATGCATGCTAATTTGAACGCATGAATATTTGAAGAGTAACAACAAAAATAAATTGTTTATACATCTGCAATGAAAAGTAAATGTTGTTACAAGAGTTACCAGATAGTTAGAAGAGTTTTACTAATGAGAATAGAGATGTTGTTTTTTTGCATATATATTTTCATCAAAAAAAATAAATGAGAGTGAGAGCTCTCCATGTTTAGATTTTGGATATATTAGCATTAAATATGTGAATATACTAGCATTTACCTAATAATTTCATCATAATTTATTAGTATTGCGTAAAAATTCTTTATATAACTTATAACTTGAGCAATTCGAAAGGGTTCTAACTCAATAAGTAATTCAAGAATGTTGTTTATATATATATATATATATATATATATTCGTAGTTGTTTTAATGCTTAAATAAAGCGACGTAGCTATGGGGATGGCGGAAGGATCCGAGCACCCCCCCCCCCTCTTCTTTTTTCATTGCTAGAGAAATAGGATTGGTTGCCAAGGGACTTTTTTCCGGGAAATCGCAAAAAAGCGTGTCTGTAAGATCAAATTGCACATGATATAAATTGGAAATTATTTGGAACGAAAATTCTTTCGTGAAGTATGAACGCATTGATATGTATTTTCCATAAAAAGGTCCAAAACCGATCATTCACGTTCTTGTATTATGGATGCGAAAATAATTTTAAAATTTATTTTAATTGCATAATTTCAGTAATGGATGTATTTTACGTTATATTGGTAACATTATTACTCTAAAAATGTAATATGCTACATTATCACTTGATGGATACAATAATATCAAAACTAAATTAACACAATCTATTATATTAATTTAATGTTGTTGATTCATATGTGTAACACATGTTATATGATGAATTTTGAGTACAAATGAAGATGAAGGAAGCACAAAGCCCGATAAATTTTGTTGAATTTTATCAAGTAATAATGCACGATTAATTAATACTTAAAATAAGTTTTATTCTGTAATTGTGTTTAATTCTAATCACTGCTTTAATTGTTATAAACTAATATCGGATTCCCCCCTCGAAATAGTTTTTTATTACACTCCTGTCAGGGGTACAGGGAGAGGAAGCAATTTTTAGATTTAAAACAAATTATATTAGTCAATAGGACATGTGCCGGGAAAAGCAATTTGATTTTATTCAAATAGAATGTAAAATTTAGCTGAAAGAATTTATACGAGAATTTAGTTATACATATTACTATGGAGCAAATTTATTTTAATTGAAATAGGGGAAAAAAAAAACTTAGGTGGCCGAACTATGTGAATATTAGAACATCGCTCACGGTAATAAGAATGATCCTCACACTTTTTGATCTGAGAAATGTTTTTTTTTTTTTTTTTTTTTTTCATAAATGTATTTTGACTGATAGTTAACCATCATTTTTTTTCTTTTGTTTTATTTTGTCCTAGACTTAATGTTTTCAAAAGTTTTTATTTAACTTGTTATGTTCGTATGTATGTATGGAAAAAAAATATGCTTTTCCTGTTCAAAATTTGTACTCAAATTTTAACCCACTCCCTATCATACGTGAATGCCCTAAAAATTTGCATACGCGCATAACTTCAATGATAATTTGATACTATGATATGCTCAAGCACTGACTTTTGGAGGGGGGGTGAGATTTGTACTCAACAACATCCAATTGAGTTGAAATTTTGCTCACACGTATTTCTTGCAACTGCATTTTAGTCTTAAATTTCCAGACTAAAAATAACTAAACAAATATATACACAAAAATATTTTAAAATCAAGCTTTTATTTAAATATGGAATAAAATGCATAAAAAGTTTTTAGTATAAAGTTCTATATAATTTATAAAAGTTTAAGTATTAACACTTCTTTTGATCTCATATTTAAGTAAGTAGCTATGATACTTAATTTATAGGCAATTATGTAGGTATATTAGTTAAACGTCTCAAGCTTTTATGAATCATATTTCATTTTACATTAAAAACATTACTTTCATATCTTTCAGTTCACCATTAAATAAAAGTTTGATTCAAAAATGTTTTTTTTTTTTTTTTTTTTTTTGCTTATATTTATTTTTCTTCAAAAAGTAATTTTATGATTAATTTTTAAAAAAATTAAACTGATATATGTTTATTTTAAGAAAGTAAAATGTGTTTATTATTGATAAGTTTAATTAAGTATTTTGTCTCTCTTTTTTTACTTTTGCAAAAGTAATAATTTATTTTCCTTCAATTCATGATCCTAACAAAATTTGATAATCTGATTTCTCCAGTGAAATGCAAGCTATATGATCCAGTGAGGATTGATTTGATGAACATTTGCGACCGATGGTGAAAGCTTTACTGCCATAAAGGATTGTCATTTAATGTCTTATCCTCTTTTAGTTGATTGTTTGATCCACACCAGCATAAATCTGATTTAATTCCAGCCTGGTTTCTTTCTTGTTTTATTTTTGTAAACAAAATTAAACATTTATTTTCGAAAATAGATATATATTGCATAAAATAAAATTTGCTTGGAAGTTTTTCTTATCAATGCATATTTTTGGAACACAAATCAATTGAGAAGATTCCCCCTATAAATATTTTAAAAATTTTATTGAAATTATTATGCATAAATAAAACATAGTACATCAATAATTCAAATAAGGCTAGATCTCACCATACAGTAAGATTTGACTTTATTTTTAATAATTTATGTAGATCCAGAGTATTTCGGAAGTCAAATTAAAACAAGATGAACAAAATAGCTCCTTCATTTAACTAAATGATTCCCCAGACTCTCGATGTGAAACAAAATAAACCTTAACATGAGAGAAATAAAAAAAAATTTATTAAGATTTGCTATTAAATAATTCCTGAAATTATCTTAGTTATAAGTCGTCGTATTTCTAGCGAAGCCAGTGTCGTAGCCGTAATAGTGTGGTGCTCATTATTCCTCATTAGAACATGTAATATACATTAATATCTCTTTCCGATAGCATCCAAGAACACTATAGTATATTAATTTAAAAAACGTTTCTCGTTTTAGCTTTCTGCAGATTTACATAGAAATTTAGAGAAATGGACATGAACTTGATTGGAGAATCGATTAAACAAACTGGAATATCTTACACAGTGAAAAAGCTAAAAATAAAAGCGTACTTCACTACCACTCCTTTTAAGAAGTCCTTTTTTTTAGCAGTTTGCTCAGTAATAGAAGTTTATTATTTCAGAGCACCCTCTTTTTAAAAAATCTCGTATCGATCACGCGTTCGAAAAAACAACCCTCAAATTTCTCGATTTAACATACTTAATTAAATTTTTAGTGTGACTTTTAACCTCTCTTGTAACCTCTTTGTCTCTTGTAATAACTTTACCTTAATAGAAATCTCGGCCGTATGGAAATGAAACACAAATTACCGAAAGAAATTAAATACAATTTACGAAATACCGAAAGGAATGAAAGACACTTATGGGATTATCATTTAATTCTGAGATCAGTGAGACCATAGATTTGCTTTCCCAAATCATTTTCGAGCTGCATTCGCGAAGCCTTTCACCTTTTTGAACTGACAAGTTTGAAATGTACAAAAAATGTTTTCCTATTCAAAAGAAGGTCTTATATATTAAAAAAAAGTAGAGATATTTGTTTATACTTAAGCTCTTCAGTTAATGTCGCTAATAATTATAAATAAATTTCTATAGAAACAGAAATTATTAGAAGCAATTTGACGGAAAAAATTATAATGTTGAATTGTCCACCTGCCAATTTAACAAGCGTATTTGAAGAGAAAAGCTAATTCAGATGAAATTTTAAAATAATTATTTAAAAGTTATATAATATGAAGTTAATCTAGATTTAAGTTGTACAAATCCAGATTAAGTTAAACAACAAAAATATCTAGATGAAGTTAAATAAATTTATTCTTTTGCAAACTTTTTTTTTTTTTTTTTTTGCGAAATGAAAATTAATATTTCATAAACCTCATTTGTCTTTATTTAATGATTAAATTCACGTTTTTAAAAATAAATTCAACATTTTCAAATTTAATTCACCTAATAATTGCAATTATTTGCAATTTACTTTATTTCTGGACTCAAAATTTATTAGTTTTTAGATCTAATTAGTTAAAAAGTACATATAAGTACTTTGAAAACATCGTAACGCTTGTATTATTTCATAAAAATATGTAGGTTGTTGTGAAATAGATTAAAGTAATATAGACATTTGGCTTCAAAGTCTCGAAGTATTGAAAAAACAGTAAGATTGGTAATAAAACAAGAATTCTAAGGAAAATGTGTAATTTCACATATATTTTGGAAAACTGAATATAATTCATGATAAACCGTTTAAATTTTTATATACCCCCTTTTATTTTTAATTTCAATTGTAACTTTCTTTTTTCATTCATAGATGATAATTCTAAGAAATAAATTTGAAGAACTTAATTTGAAAAAAATAAATTAGGTTTCTAAATGGTTGAGTTTGTGTGCAAAAAATTGTTAATACTATGCAGTTATATCTTGTATCATGAGATTGACGAGTTTAAATAAAAGGTAAAGAATAACGATGTCAAGTTATTAAATTCCGTGTTGTGCTTATATTCTAAATCAAGCACTAATTTATCTTAAATCTCTATTTTATATATGAAGTATAAAGACATTTATTTATATCCACTAATAAATATTTTAAATGCAAAAAAATTAATACATTGAAAGTGGATCATGAAATGTTTCATAGAAAGTACAATTATTAGTTATTGTCAACTTATACATGAGTGCTACATATCAACTGTTGAAAACTGTAACAACTATTGCTTAAAGAGTGATTCTAAAAAAGAATAAAATTTTTGCTAATATTTTAAGAAGATATTTTTGAGGAATTATTATAAGTTAACAATATTCATTTTTCAAAAAATTCAAATGATCTCATTTTGTATTGAAAATATTTAAACCGATTCAAAATGATGAAATTTAATGATTGATATCTCGTGTTTGATATAAATATTGTCAAACTTTTTTTTGAATCACTATTAAAATTAAATTCATAAAATGAGTATGTTCCTTACTATTAAATTGTTTCCCAGAAAAACAATCATATTAAAAAATATTTGTGTTTAAACATTTAGAATATTTTTCACCAAAAAAAAAAAAAAAATGTTATTTTGTAACAATTCCAAATTAACGCATCTAGTTTTTCCTTTTTTTAAAAAAATAAATTTAAGCTCTGACTCAATTCTTCATCCTTTAATGAATTGGAATGATTAAAAACAAATAAATTTTCTTTAAAAGCTTCTAATAGAAGAGAAATCAACTAAGAAATATTCGTGAAGTGAGTAAGATAATAAGGAGAGGGTAAAATAATGCCAACTAAAAAGCAGAAGTTTTGTTAATTCTATTGAGCTAATTTTTCCCAATTAGTAACAGCAGGCTCTGGGGATTGATTGTAATTAAAAAGCTAAATCCTCTTTTGGAGACTATGTATCAATACCATAGTTTTTTGAAAAAAGAAAAAAAAAATCTCTGAGATTATTTTTATTTTGTTGCGTTAAGTTTAAATCTTAATATTACAGGGAGAAAAAAAAATTCTTCAAGTGTTGTTGCATTTAAATTAATATGCTTTCTAACTGAATTCTATGCTTTTCAGAATCTGTCTGAATAATTTAGAAAATAATATTTTGTTACCTGTTCGAATGAAAATCTTTTATACAAAAATTTAATAACTGGATGACAAAAAAAAAGTTTTATTAAAAATTATTTAATTATATCGCTTTATTTTTAAATATGAAAATCACATGACTCAATTTATACAAAGGCAAAAAAAAATACTAGGGATTTCCTTTTTGATATACGTCATTATTTTCTTTCCAAACTGTATTAAATTGTTGAAAATGACACTTAACATGTACAGAATAAAGTAATTAAAAATTTATAGTTATAAATGCACAATAGGGTAGTTTTAAATGTAATCTGAATTTTTTTTAAATTAATAATCTATTGCTTGAATTTAATCTTTCTACGGGTTTGGAAGGAAAAACGTTGTTTATTTAATTGCATATTAACTTTCATTCACTTTTTTACTTTTATATAAGATATTTTTGAATTGAAAAGAAACAAAAAAAAAAAAAAAAAAAAAAGCTTAATTTTGGTATTTCTTTATGTTCCCATTTTTTTTAAAAAAACTTGTTACTTTTTGTTGCTGAAAATATCGTTTGATGTGTTAATAATAATGTGATGCATTGTTAAAGCGTCTATAAATCTGAATAGAAATTATTTTCTAGAATTCATTATAAAAATAAATAAAATAATATTATTTATAAATTATTCTTATTCTGTACAGTCATCATGGGATTTAATACTGTATTTGGAAAGAATTCTGACATAAAATTTTGAAACAAATTGCATACATAGTTCCAAAAAAATGTAAAATCTAAATATTAATTCTCCTCGTATTTTAAAAAACTTTTAAAAAATTAGTGAATAAAATGTAAAATAATTTAAACTCTGTATATTTTAATCATATAATGAAATAAAAGAGTAAAGAAACGCGCCCAAAATAATGTATTTAAAAAAGTAACAATAAAGCAATGATTTTCTTTTACTGCTGAAAAGGTATATTATTTAGCTTTATGAATATTTTAAAATAAGTATCACATTTTTTTTTTTTTTTTTTTGGGGGGGGGACAGAATATTGTGTCTAACAAAGGTCAGCATTTTAACACAGTTTTTCGGTTAAACTATGCTAAAAACAAGCGCTTTGAACGTGAATAGCGTAACTAAAAACACATAAAATTCTCTGTGGTTTACTTTCAGGGGCGTATTACCCATAAAATGACTAAAGCTTAAGGGCTTGTCAATTATTTCATCAAAATACTTTTTACATAACTTGATAATAATGTGCTTGCTTCAAGAGTTGCGAAATATATGGAAGCCTTAGGGTCACCATCGATTGACGCAGTTCTATTTTCATATAATTTTATTTCCTACTTTTTTCTATAATATTGCAATGAAAAGTGGGTTTTTGAAACAAAATTTCTACATATTAATATTTCTTACGCATCCTTTCTTGTAATTTTTCATAAGTTTTTAAAGAATTAATTTCGTTAAGAAAAATCCCCCCCCCCCCCCCCATCCTCTTTTCTCACTTTATTATCGTTAAAAAATAACTAAACTAGATCACGCTTTTTAGTTCAGCTTAGATGTAAATAATTAGTATGCATAAATTTTGAAAACTGGCTTGTTACTGAGGAGCAAGATATGGAACAATTACTTTTGTGGACTGTATCTGTAATGAGATTTCCAGAGAATTTAATACACTTATCAGACACTATTTGCATTATTTTTCATACAAATTGTAATAAAAAAAAATTAATATTTTCTCGTCAGATTGTCTAGTTTAAGATAATATATTGTCTTGGAATATTGTGTGTGTGTGATTTATGTAGATAATTGTCTGACTGTGTATTTGTAATTCAATAAATTTGCTTAAGTTTTTTAAGAAATTAAGAGAAAATAATTTATGTTTTATAGATAATTTTTTAAAGTTATTATGTGTTGTTTTTAAAATAATTTCAATTTGAAAAAAAAATCAAAAAATATCAATAAAATTTAGTTTCTGCTTTATTTGCACATTGATATTGAATAATACAGGAAAGAAAAACTATTAAAATCTTATTAAATGAAAATTTTTAAAAAAATAAGCCAAAATTTTAAAACATTAAAACAATATCTCATTGTTAATAAATTCCCGACACGATACATGTATACAACATTCTCGCTTAAGTATTTCTTGAAAATATATTTGTCATCACAACTTAGTGATTTCCTGCTCCTGAATTTTCATTGCAGGATGTTTTATTGCTATTACTCATAGATTAAATTGGTTTTGTATTGACATTCCATTAAATAATAACGTTCTTATTTTATTATAAGACTTTGAGTTAAGCTGCATATATAGTTTCTTAATCCAAAATAGATACCTAATAATGTGGTATAAGAGACAATGTGGATTTATTTGAAAAATGAGTTGCATTTGCAGATCATTTGAAAGTATTAAATATGAGCGTGCAGATATGTATTGTGAGTTATTATTATGAATCAAGTTCTTTAAAAATAAAAAAGAAAGGAAAGATAATATGTTGTCGATACTTTTTGGAGTCTTGTCAGAAGACAATTGTTAGTAAAAAGTATGAATATTTTTAAGTATGTGGAGTATATGTTAACAAATATCTGTATGAGTGCAATTATGAAAATAGGAAACGAACAATCTAAAAAATAAATTAAATTTTTTTTTAAAAAAACTTACATGCGATGTCATGCAAGTAACAACCTTCACACATATCTCCCACTCAATTTAAACCAGAAATATAGTAATGGTCTCTATCAGAGGAAAAGATTACTAAAAGAAAATTGTAAAAACTTTTTAAGCAATTAAAGCAAAATGAGAAAAAAAAAAGAAAATTAAATACAGAAAAAAAAACTTAACTTTATAATTATTATGTTTTAAAATACTCTTTTGAAAATTCTGCTTGCAGACAAATTTTAAACTTATCCAAATTAAACTAAATATCCTGTATTTTAGTAAAATTTTAATAATACGTAAAATATGTTTGTAAACTATGTTTCTAAAATACTCAGACTTAATGAGCTCCCCCGTATGAGTACTTTATGAGTCACGAAGGAAAAAAGGCCTTTTTTTATCATATATATTACTTTAAATTTGTTATCTTCTGTTTTTTAAAAAAATGTCCGAATATTCTGCTTCTTTTATATAGACAATTGTGTGCATTAAATTTAAATATTCTGGATAAAAAGATAATAAAGTTTTAACATTTTTATTATTATTAATTTGAAAGCAAATAACATTAACAATGTATCAACATTTTAAAAAAATTATTATAATAATAAAAATTACCATCATAAAAATGTAAATAAATTTTGGCCGAACAATTTCTTGCAGGCCTACTTTGGGGTATATCTTTAATCTGTTTGTATATTTTATTATTAAAAATATATAATTATTTTAAGACTAACATAACTCTATAATTAAATTTTTCACATGCAATAAACTTATTAACATCAAATTTCATATAAATCTCTTTGAGAACTTAAATAAGACCCTCTATACCAATAGAATTTAAAAAATCTTCAAAATCATTGTTTTAAATTATATAAATTCGTGTATTATTAATTTACTTGACTATATCTGCGTTATTTTTATTTTTTAGTAATGTCAGTACGCTTCAACATTGTGTAACATTTTGGATACCTTTTTTGTCGTAATTTTTTTACCAGCAAGAGTAATATATGTATTCAAACCATTAGTTACTGTTCTGAAATTAATATAATTTTTTTTTAAATTTAGATGTTAAAAAATGAGAAGTAAATAAACATTATCGCTGCAAATTTTCTTATACATTACAATAATTTTATTAAAAATTTCTTTCTAACTATTACTACCAACTTTTAAGGAATTATTATTCTCAAGATGCTTATTAGTTAAATTAACGTAGAATTTTTTTGAAAATAATAGCAAAACTATTAGGTATTTTGTCTACATAACTAATAATAAATCGGTCATGGAGATTCCCAAAAACTTTTTTTAAAAAAAATGTATCAAATAAATATCCTCAATATTATTAATACCTACTTTTCTAAAGACTAATTTTTTAATATCATAATTAATATAATCATTAAACTGTTTATAAGTTTCTAATGAAAGACAATAGTTTATTGCTAATTTAATAATAAAATTATCAATATCTGAGCTAATTTGTTTCTTAACATCAACATTATTTTTCTAAATGTTAAGTCTCAAATTTGTCCTATCATTCATTACGTCTAAATTTCTTTTATCTTCAACAATATCCAAATTACTTGTAATTACATGTTATTAATATTCATTGATATACTCTTTGTAATCGTTATACATACATACATCATTGCTTTTTAAATTTAAGTTATTATTATAATTAAAAGGAATACTACCCATTTTTAAATTATATTAAAAAAAAATTTAATGTTGAGATTTTTAATAAGGATTATTTTTTTATATTTATTAAGAAGATTATTAAAATTAATCCATTCAAAAGATTTGATCTTAAACTTAATAGTAGAATATTCTTTTTTTTTGCAGGTCTGAATTATTATCTTTCATATTGTATTTATGGAAGAAATCGTTAGTTATATCCTTAATTAAATGAATGCACATACTCTCAAGTTTATTATCATGTAATAAATAATCTATAACTTAATAAATTTCTCTTTCTTAATGCAAAATAAACAATATTTAATATTTTTATTATTAAATATCTTTTCCAAAATTGTCATAAGCTCTAGAGAGTTTTTTAATATTTCCATCGTCTATATTGTATATTTAGACACAATTCGAACACATACAACATACTTCATGTACGAACTTGATGCTTCGTACTGACAGTATGCAATAGACTTCCTTATATTTTTAGACATACAATTAAAAATCATAGATAAACTTATCGGTAAAGTTTATGACAAGAAAGACAGTTTTATATATCATGTTAATAAGGTGTACAATTTATGTAGTGTCTGTTTACACATTTCTATTTTTAGAAACTTTACTATTAATTATATTCTTAGAAATAATAGTTTAATAAGTTGTAATAAACTAAAAAAATAATTATAAAATGTTTTTCACGAGTTGTATCATTCCAAATTACTTTATTTATTTTATTAATAAACATTTAAAAAAATTAAGATAAATAAAAAAATAAAAGATATATTTATACACACATACATACATATGTATGTGTGCTTTATATATTTTTATTTACATATTCTATTTGTTTTTGTATATTTTTAGAGATTTTTCTTTCATTTATAATTTTTTGCTATAAGAAAATTTGGTTTGTTAATTTCTTAAAGAAGATTTTATTTTTGCTCTTAGCCTCGGACGGCGACACATGTTTATAGAATTGACTCCTATACGATTTTTAAATGTTTTAGACTTATTAGTTTTAGTACGAGTAGGCTTATTTACTGTACAAATTATTAATATTTAATTTGATAGTCTTGGTATAGGTTTTCAAGTAATATTTAAACTTGGTAGGATTAGAATTTTTTAGTAAATTTCTTTAGTTGTAAAGTCATTCAATCAATCAGTATTGCTGGAGGGCTTAAATACGTAGTAATAACGCACCATATTTGTATGAAGTTAAGAACATCAAATTTGCTTGTTGGTCAGCCTTTTTATAGAGCAGAGTCGGCCTTCTCTGTGAAGGGGCCTGGGTGCAAGAAACCATTTGGGTCCCTATATTTTTTTGTAAAATAAAAAAAAAATTACAAACACGAACATTTGTTCAAAATGTATATTTAATGCGTGATTTTGCTTTTGCATTAATTACTTCAGAAAAATTACTATTTTTTGTAATTCCTTTTTCTATGCTTAAGGCTCCCGTCTACCGGCCATTTTGATTTCGTGAAAGTAATGTTAATCCTATGGAATTTCGACCATCATTCTCAAATTTTTACTATTTGATTCTATTTGAATGTAATAAAGTACATCTGAAAGAGCTATAAATAATGAAGACTTCTCCGGAATTACTTTTTCCCTCCGATTTTCGAAAATATTTTTACCCCTATTTTAATGATTCATTTGTCAGTTTTTCGATCTTGAAAAAATAATTTAATTTTTTTTTATTAATTAGCCTTAATATAGCAAATGCATTTAAAATCATTAGCCTTAATATAGTAAATGCGAATCAAATAACAGAAACCAACTGTTCGCATCATCAATAATTAGTTTGAGAAGATTGTCGAAATTTATTGATCTGCTATAATAATGTTTACAACAAAATGAACTTTACGCTATTCTGACAATGATAGGAATATTGTCAAGTTTTCATGCTTAAGAGTATATTATTTTTATTCTTGAGATCACATTGGGCTCCCCTCTATTGCAGGGCCCCGGTGCTTAACGTCCGTCGCACCTTCCCAGATGGCTGGCCCTGGTTAAAAGTTACAATTTTGTTGAATGAAAACATTTTTTAAATGGGTATATATATATATATATATATATATATATATATATATATATATATATAATTTTATGTTTTTTGCGTTTACTTACTATGGTTTAAATGTATATGATTCCTTGTTTTCTTTTTTTTTCTTGTGGTTGAATTACTGTCCGGTTTTCGATACTTGATTATTCTAGTCTATGCCTTTAATAACAATGCAATTACTGAAATCGGGATAGGTGGATCCGTGGAACGAATTTAAATGCATTTTCTCAGTTGAAAGTCTGGGAAAGTATTTAAATTGCATTTTATCCATTTTTGAATTTTCCTAAATTCTTTTCTCTTGTGATTTTTCTTTTTTTTTTTCTTTTTTTTTTTGGGGGGGGGGAGGGAGGGACTGTGTTTATTTAACTTAGCTGTAATTTTTAATAAATGGTTTTATTTTTGTTTTAAATTAAAATTATCATGTATAACATGTATTCTTGAATTTTCTTTTACATTGTATTTAAGTAAATTTATGACTTTTTTACATTTTAATATTTTGTATGCTTGAAATTATATTTTTTACTTGATTGGTTTTGGTTATTTTGACTTTTTATCTATTATTTCAATCAGTCCAGGAGTATTTGAAGTTTATTAGTTAAAGTAATTAATTTTTATTTTGTTTCTAAGTTATTTTTTGTAATTTCTTTTAGTAGTAGGAATTTGTATAATTTAAAATTATGTCTAATTAACAATAATAATAATAATAATAATAATAAATGTGTGTGTTTGTGTACAAAATAGACGTTACATTGATTCTCTTTTAATAAGTGACATTTTCTTGAAACTTTTTACATGTTAAGTATATTTAAGTTTTATCATTATTCCTTAGAATATTGACTATAGTTTATGTTAAATGCATTGCTTTTAATATTTTAATATAAGGTCAAGATTTTTATTGTGCTGTTATAACAAGTTTTTTCATAAATTTACTTTATGTATGTGTGTTTACTGTATATAATTGATAAAGAGCTCGTCTTCTTTGCTCTATCTGATAAAGGGTCCGCCTTTCGTTTTACTGGTAGGCAAGAAAAAGTTAAAGTAAATTTAAAATAAAAGTTAAGTAAAAGTAAGTTAAAGTAAAAGTAAGTTAAAGTAAAAGTAAGTTAAAGTAAAAGTTAAATTATTTTAAAGATAAAGTTATTTCTTTTACTCTTTGTTTAGTTTTCACTATCAAAGCTTCTAAACAAAATAAAAAGAAAGTGTCAAGCAATAATATTTGATAAATATAAAACTTTATAGTAATAAAAACCAAACTTTTTTACGCTGAAGAGATTGGGTAAGATCCTTTTAAATCATAGATCAACTTCAATAGGTTGATATATGATTTTGTTTTTTACTCATAGAAGATCCATGGAATATCTCTAACCCATCCTTTCAATTCTCCAACGTTCCACTGCGGATTCAAGAACAACTCAAATCACAAGCTAAAGGCCATTTCAGTTCCAGTTTGAAATTTCATCCAATTTCGATTCTCAGTGACCCTAGTGGTGGTGTTGTATTTCTGAAACGGGTGCCTTCTTCGCAACTTACCTCATCATCAAGAACTCAGCGACACATGAAGAATTACATTGGTGGTAACATGGATACCCACTCTCTGTCCTTCACCATTTCCAGCGACATGATGGAGAGGAAACGACAGGCCCCTAATACGTCACACGCTACAAGACAGACTACCTCCCAATCAGGCCTAAATTAGCGAAGAACGTGCCTTAATGAAGGCTCGGCGCCGACATTGCTGGCCAGCCCCCCTCTCTTCCCCAGCGGACATCTCTTATCGAGAGAGAAATATCTAGGAAACACAATCCGGCCGAGATGGATATTGTCCAGGCACTCCCCCGGATTCTGTTGTTATCGAGCGAGCCGGACGTTGCCGGGGAAATGGTGGACCTTCGCTGTTTGTCGACTAATTGCGCGACCTATCTTTACGCCCCGATGTCTGAACGCAAGTTGCATTCTGCTGATGATGATGCCGATTGATGAGGGGGGAGGGGAATTAAATCAAACTGCCAAAAGAGGGGGGCGAGTCGATAAAAGTAGCTTATCTTTGCAGAATGTCTGCCCATTGCTGAATGTGAATGGAGAAGGAGAAAATTATATGTAAAGGAATTATACCCGGAATGAAAATTAATAAAGTCTGTTCAAATGTGTTGTACAAAAAATAACGAAATCCGAAAATTTCAGCCATCCGAAATATCACGAAAGATTTCAATTTGTCTTGAGTGAAAAAAATATTTATTTAAAAATTAATTTCAGAAGTACTTACACAAAATACATATGAAGTTATTTTAAAACACCGATTTTAAACTCATCAATTTTTTTTTATCAAAATGTGTACAAAGAGTTACTATCATAGGCGCATATAATCATATATTTTTTTCGTTTTGAACAAACTTATTTATATTTTTTAATGTATTTTTTATGTGAACGTAGATTGTTTATTACGAGTAGAAGATTTATTCTATTTAATGCAAGTATTTAAGAACTTAATTTTGAAAGCAATGGAAATTTTATTTCCTTAGTTTACAAGTTGAAAATCATCTGCCAACCCCTTCAATTATGCGGTAGGCCTAATTTTGAGATTATCGAAGTAATTTATAATTGATGATTAAGTTGAGCTTTCAAATGCGTATGATTATCTCTGTATTTCTATTTTTTTTAAATCTTTTTTTATTTAAATTATACCATACACTCAAAATTATTATTTGAACTAAAAATAATTACACAGCAAGTATCCTAGTTCACTAGATAAATATTGTTATTTTTTACATTTTCATATAAAATGAATCTCTAATGCAGGAGTCTCCAAACCGTGGTCTAAAGTACACATCAACGCAGCCCAAGAAGAGAGTGCAGAGTGAATGAAGTATTAATGTTTACTACAAGGAAATATACTTCCATAATACTAATTCAACAGTCCTTGTGTCACGAATTGTCTCATTTGAGACAATTCATCCTCTCTCTCCCCCTTCCATCATGTCAGAATATTTTACAAATTCTTAGGCCAAGTAGGAATCTGTGATATTGCTTTGAGAAATAAACGTCAACATCAGTGATTTATCCGTACCGACGCCCATGGCCTGAAACTGATAATATTGGATGGGGGTGCTTTTATTGGTCAGCGTCCGCATTTTTCCTATGACACACAGCCTTAGGCTGGTTTCAGAATATATGATTTAGTAATTCAACTCAGTTGTCTTCCAATTAGTTGACTGATCTACTGGTCCTAACATCGAATATTATCACTTGTGTTGATTCAATTAAGAGAGAGAGGACATTAGTGGTACTTTTGTGCCCTGCGGATAATCGGCTGGGGTGTGAGCTGACTGAGTGTAAAGAGCCATGCGATTCCTATTTAAAACTAACTTCTGTTACATTCTTTATCTTCCTCTTGGTCAACTACTGCTTTGTCTGAAACTAAATTTATTCTTCTGGAAAACTGAAATAAAAGTAAAAGTCATGCCCCTGTGACTCATTTTACTGTAGCAATCAAATGGACAATGAACGCAGTCGTGCATCGCTCGATACGTGGAAGCATGGACTATCGCATCGCTCGATACGTCACAGAAGTAGATTTTTTTCTCGATATTTCTGCATAATTTTTATAAGATAGTTGAACTAACATTTCGGGTGTTTCTGTAAACTGAGTGAATAAAACGAACAGTGACTGAAACAACGGTTTGTATCGTCTGTGTAAGGCCGGTAAATACATTTTTAACTCATTATAGAACTTTTCTTTTTACATTCTGTTTCGGACTGATTTAATTGCTGTTTCAGCTTTTGGACTGAGTTGCGTGGTTAAACAATGTCTTATGGATCCAAACCATCTCACTCAGCTAATTACTTTAGTAAATTCGATAAAAACTAAATAGAAGCATGACAAAAACTGCAAGAACTTTTGGTTTCAAGAGTACGCAAAAGAATGTAATTAATAAAGATAAAGATACTTAAATGACAATTCTAAATAAACTTACAGAAATAATTTCTAAATAATCTCTAATGATATAATAATAAGCATTGAAGCTATAATTATACAAAAAAAAAAAGTTCCAAAAACATAACAACATCTTGTATGACGAAACTAATAATGGTGTCAAATACATTTCTTGCCCATTCTAATAATAAAATTGTAAAATATATCTACAAAAAGTAAAAAAGGCGAAAATTCTGAAAGTTTTTAAAAAACATTTGATTCAATTTAAAATTTATTAAATCCATATTTTTCTACTTATTATAATTAAATTTTAAAAACACCATACTCGCCATTTATTAGCTATAATTAGAATTAAATATGTATTAGACTGTAACACTAACATTAATGATACTGTTAAAATGAGTAATTTTTGAAAATATTTAAATTGACTTCAGAAGAAATTGTCAGATATAATTTTAATCTATTATTTAAATTTCCCATATTAAATGGGTATTCAAAAGTAATAGATCAGTTAGCGTTCATAAAATAATTCTGATTTTCTTATTAACTGAAATTTCTGTATTTTTCGAAACCAACTTTTTATTTTGTTGTATATAATTAAATATTACATTTCTAAAAATAGATATATGATTATTGCTGTTCCGGAATGGGACTCCATTAACATAAAAAATGAATTTTTTTTTTTTTTTTTTAAAAAATATTGCTGTAAATTTTATTATCAATAATTTTTAATTTTATATCTAAATAGTTCTGTTTTTTCCATTTTATTTTTATTAGTATGAATTAAATTTGAATAAGGTGGATAAAAAGGTAAGTTATATTTATTATTATTATTATTAAAAAGATGATAAGGTCATCAATATATCCAACAAATATAAAATCCTTTTTATCTATTTACTTCTGTTCATGTAAATTTAAATATATATTAATAGATAAATAATAATTAGATAGATAGATAAATTTAAAAAAAAATTAATATATATTTTAATACATGTATTAGATATATTAATACATATTAAGCTATTACTGGCTGTCCTCCTTGTAGTATATCTTTAATTTGTTTATATTTTTTGGGATTAAATTCAATATAATTTTCCTTATGTATTAAACTAACTAAAGGACTAAACTTTTCATTAGAAATAAGATTATTAATATTTGTTCCTTAAAAATAATTATAAGTATCGTAATACAAAATCATCTATATCTGTTTTATTGAAAGAATCTTCAAAATCATAGCTAAGATAGAGTTAATTTCTTTGTTTCTAATGTGCTGAAAAAATCTGAACTTTTTTTAATAATTCCAGTCTTATTAAAATTATTTATAATTTTTTGTAAAATAGTTTGTAATAATTTACCGTAATATATATATATATATATATGTATGTATGTGTGTGTGTGTGTGTGTGTGTGTGTGTGTGTCTATAAACTATTAATAACTGCTCTGAATTTAATTGGTTCTTTATGAGTTATTAGATGTTAAAAATATATGTGGATATTTAAGATTATTAATTTAAAGATCATTTTTATATAGTGCAATAATTATATTATTAATTTCTTTAAGCAATTTTTATTTCAAATAAAGGCATTGTTTTTTCAAATATTTATTAATTAATCATTTTAGAGTAGTGTTTAAAAATAATTGTTTAATTGCTTGGAACTTTGTCCCTAAATCCTACTAAAAATATTTTTCGAGATTTGTAATGGACATTTTTTTTTTTTATTTCTTTGAACTTGTGAATGAAAAATTTTATACCATTGTAAAATGTTCTTATTCGAGATAAACAACAGTCGTCACACTCGCCTATCTTTTAAAAATAATATCTCATTTGAAATGTTTTATGTATTAAATAGTTTTTAGTTAAATAATAGTTTTATGCATTAATGTAGCATTACATTAAAAAAAGCACATTCTTAATAATTATACTGCATAAATAAGTTTTTTTAAAAATATCATTTTTTTGTTTGTCTATATATTATGTCTTACTTAAGGAATTCCTTGAGATGTAGAATTCATATGAGAAAGGGTCTGTGACTTCTCAGGGCACGATGGAAGATGTGGAGTAAAAAATACTCAGCATGAAATTTATCCAATTAACTAAATGTTTAACTAAGATATTGGAATTATCCGAGGTTAAGTCTTAAAAAATATCTTAAAATAAGGAGAAAATATAAATCTGGAGGGGGTATATTTCTCTAGAAGAAAATGTTTTACATTAGACATATATGCATCTGCTAATAAAGAAATGTTGTTGGAAATTAATGCTATATTAAAGTATGAAAATAATTTTCGTCATTCTGGCACATTCTGTTAATCTCGTTTTAAATTAGATAACACGATTGTAATAAAATTTCCTCAGAAATGCTAATTCGCCACCATTAGTTAAATTTTTCAGTTATGACGACGCACATCCTTACTTATGAATGAATCTTAATGCATTGTTTTAAAGACAAAGTTGTAAACTCTTTGAAAATTTGAGCGAGTTCCAGTCTCTGTTTCTTAATAATGACTTTGTCTTTAAATTAGTAAAAGTGTCACGATTTCACTTAGAAACCGAAGTACGCTGAAAGCTTTGTCATTTTCTTCTGCATACAAAGTCGGTGTGCGAAGAATGATTAGTTTTACGAGAAATTTCTCTTTTGGCGTTGATACGCGTGTGGTGGAGCATAATAATTGACATCCTAACAAAAGTTGCGGGAGTCATTTGTTTCAATTTTAAATCGTTTATTACTTTTTCAATCGATCTGCACATGAAAGATTTTTCAATGTAACAATAGATTTTTCATTGTTCAAAGTCAGTTGCATGTTTAGAATGTCCAATTATCTTTTGAATTCAAAAGTTATTTTTGTATGTGCATGTAGGAATAAAAATCGATGTAGAAATATTCGAAAAAGATTGCATTAATGATATATTTTACATCCAATTTATTAGCTACGATGCGAGTTCGAAATTCGCTTCCTACCTAGGAAACTGAAATGGAGCTACGAAAATATCCAGTAAAAAAAATCTAAAATCATCAAACTTTCCTTATCAACCCCTGTCTAATATTTAATCACAAAGCCTGTAATGTTTTGCAGAAAAAGTAAAAAATCCATAATTTTCTATTTTACTCGTCTTTTGAGGAAAAAATTTAATTTAAATTGAAAAAAAATTATTAGAAATATATTTGACAGATGTTGAGTCATATTTGAGACGTGTTTTCTCCCCGAGTGGAAAAATCAGACTGTTCGAAACTGATCATTTGTATTGTTTTTTTAATTATATCCTTAAAATTACTGCTAGTTTAGTATTGCAAAAGACCTTATAAATTTGTGGAAGTCTTACAGTTAATATGGTTCTTTCCAACAATTCGCAATTGAAGTTATTCAGTACATGCATTTTATATCTTCTTACTCTAGTAAAGTAAATAAGGCATTGACATCTTGCTCTTTTCTAATCTGTTTAAAATTCCAACAACTACAAAAATATATAGTTGTTAAAGACATATATTTTGACACAATTTATATAAAAAGTTAATTTTGGTAATACTATAAATTCCAGTCACTAAAACTATTTTTTAAAGTATTACGAATAAAGAAAATTTGATTTCTATTTTTTTTTTAAACTTTTAGGATTATGCCTATGATTTTTTTTCTTGTATTTTTGCAACATAAAGTTATCAATGGAATTCCCATCAGTTAATACTACATTATATTACACTGTGTTATAATTTTATTTCATTGCATACGTTCCATATAAATTAAATGTATTTGTCTATTCAAATACTATGCATTAACTCAAATCAAGTTATTGACAGTTTTCAGCGTCCACTTGCCTATTTTCCGCAAAATCGTTTCATTCTGTACCATTGTTTTCGTCGCCTCCACTCCCTTAGAAATATACTCGCGGTCGTTCCCTTTGACAGACTCCAAACGCCTCTCTCTAAATCCCTAACTTGACTCTCTTCCTTGGCAGCGAATGGCTGCCATCTTCCGCCGTTTTGGGAATCTTTACTTGATATATAAGTGCCTATAGCATATTGGAGCGGTTAGTGTCTCATTCTGTACCGAATGGGCAGAGGGATTTCTAAAATTATCTTATTAAAATTTCCTTTTGTGAACCATCGATTGGCACTCGCATGGCCTCCGGAATAAATTTACTGACTCCAGTACCGTTCGGAATGGGACTCGACGGCGTTTTAGAGGGGAATATATGGCTTCGGCTGGTAGGAAATTAAGGCTAATGTACGGCCAGTCCCCCTCGGCTCTAACATCAACTGCCTGTGATGTGTAGGGTCGTGGGCGAGCACTAATGGCCCGCTAGCCCGGCTTCTTGGACTTGTGGTACATCTTCGGAAGTCTCTCTGTACGGTATAATGAGCAGGTGGAAGGAAGGTGAACCTATGTGTTACATGTCCGACATATTATAGCAATAAAAGTACTTATCGTTCTCTGCTGTTGGAGATCAGGCCAAGCTGTTGTGTCCTTCCATCCATGGATAGGGAGGAAATAGAGACGGAATGCGTAATTTGGAATGACTCAAATGCGTTTTAAATATCCAGTCGCTTATATACGGTGAAGCATAGGGTGTCCTGTTTTGTACCCTTTCTGCTACAACGTTAAAATATTATGCAAAAAGTAACCATTTTCATTTTTGTACTAGTATGACTTCTCAATCTATTACATATTATAACAGTGCGGAAAGCAATGCGCTCAAAATTTAATTCTAAAATTGTTTCAAAAGTCAATACGTAGGTGTTATTAAAATTTGAAAAGAATAAGATTATAAGCATAACCTCTAAAGTCAGACAAATGAGTTTTTTATTTTTATTTTCGTTATGAGATAAAATTGATAATGCATTAATTTAAAAAAATTCTTTTGATTGTAAATGTAAATTGGGTTTTACAACATTTATTTGAAATATTAGCAATAATATTATACATTTCTTATAACATTGAAAATGATCTAAGATTTAATGAATTTATATCAGTTATTATAATAGGATGAAAAAGGGGAACGAAACGAGTTTCGTATATTTTACTCAAATTACAATATTTTTTGATAAAAAAAATTTAAATTTTGTTCAATGTATGTTAACGTCTTAAATTCGTTATTCTAACTTTTCAACACATATTAACGCAAATTTCATTTAAAACTAAAATTTGATAGGTTTTATTCTGCCTTATTTTTTTTAATTAAAGTTATTCGAAAAAGTCTTGATTAAAAAATCAAGTATTTAAGAAAGATACACAAATAAAAAATCAAAATGAATGGCATAAAAGCTGCTATTAATATTATGAGCATAATTTCTATTTTTCTTCCCGTCTGTATGTTTTCAAAAAGTTTCATCCTTGTTTCATTTTTTCTTTTTCGAAATAATTCTCTCCATTATTAATGTTGTTAATTTTTAATTCAAAAGAAATCACTCAAACATAAATGAAAACTAAGAATCTTTTTAAAACGCAGAATAGTGAAACAACGTAATTTATCAAATTTGTTTGCTATTTATCTCTAATTCTCTGAATTCTGAATGAAATCTTATTTCAAACACCTATTAAAAATGTGACAAATTGTTTATATTCATTTAAAACATACAATAATTTCTTATATTAGTCGAAATTATGATTCAAAAATTTTCATTGATTGAAACAAATTCTCTGTCAAATCTTCCGAAATTCTTCCTGTGTTGGCGACAAAATTTGCCGCCAAAAACTTTTTTATTGGACGAATCAATGTTTTGATTGTAGAAATTTTTGTTTTGCTTCCAAATATTTTGCAATATTTTTTTAGAAATGATGGACTTAAATTTTCAGTTTTTCTATCACTTTAACAGAATCTTTTTATTCCATTTTAATACAATAAATATTTAAATTAAAATAGTAAAAGATGTAATATATGATATAAATAGAAATCAATCATTTTCGAAAACGACAACGTGAAATTGTTTTCTTCCATAATTTTTGAAGTTCATTTGAAAGAAGGAATCAAATTTCAAGAAAAAGAGCGAGAAAAAAATTATTTCAATTCATGTGCAATGATATCTGAATAATGTATAATTCAAGACCAGATGATATTCATCAAGTTGCTAAAAATGTTTAATTGATTTTATCATATGTTAGCAATCAAAAATTGTTAATTAACACCTGCGCATGTATTAAATTACAATAATTCGATATTTTTCAGATGTTATACATCGTTTTTTTTTTATTATTGAGGAATCATTTTACTTCTTTCAGATTTTACCATAACCCTTTGTCCATGTAAAACAATATTCAAATTCAAGAAAAATTTGAATATATATATATAAATCATGTGTAATTCATGCAACATATTGATTTTTTAAGAAAATAAAGTAAACTTTTATATCTCAGATACAGAGAAACTGCTATATAATATAAAATCCTTATAAAAACGTGCTGTGTAGTGCATAATTTTTAAAAACTTTTGTCAATGATATGTTTTTTATATATTTTAAAATCATTTAAAAATATTTCTATTAAAGATAATAAAGGTATATTTATCGATTATATTGTGTTCTTATATATTCCATTTTTCTAAAATGTATTCTTTTTTTTAAAGGTATTCTTTAGAAGAATACAAAAAGAAGACTGAAATTTTGATTGTTTTGAAGATATTTCTGAAACCTCGGATCAAAGTTTACAATGCTTTATATTTTTCTACAAGTAAGAAATATTTTAAAAATAACAAATTGCATTTTTCGTTCTTTCTTTTTTCTTTGCAAAAAAAACTACACCATCTGTATATATTGTAAGAACATATATGATAACAGATGAAAAAGTAATTCGTACGGCTTAAAAGCTCACGTGTAGTTATTATACGTTTTATTTTTAACTTTCTATATAACTATGTAGCAACCAAGTTAGCTAGGATGACTACAAGAAACAAAGCGAACGAATGTATTGTATCAAAAGAAAAAAAAATTCATTCATTCGAGATTTCAAATCACGGCTTAAAAAATTCCATTATCATTGTTATTCTAATTTTTCCACTGCTCTGATTGCACGATAGATGTACCAGTACAAAAGTAATCATAAACCGGATTCTCCCAATCCTTTTTTTCCAGGCGCATCTTCAATTTATTAGAATATTCATAATTTCTTTCACGAAAAAGCTTCGATGGTTGCATTTTTTTTCTCAAGCAAAACAAAAAAAAAAAAAAAAAAAGCAAGAACACGATGAGTGACAAAAGAAGATGAAGAAATCGAAGAAAACCGCGTGTTTTCCTTATAAAAATAGATGTAGACTCATTTCCCGAAATCTTGTTATCTCTTCGGAGCGCGCGAAAGAGTGTAAAACAATTCCTCTCTTCTTCACCGTTCGTTACCCGACTGGCGGCGATGTCAATAGCGAGGCTGGCGCGAAAAGATTGATTTGGCGCTGCTCCTTGGCGATCGATGGTAATTCTGCAATTTCCTCTTTTCGCTGTTTGCTCAGCTTCCAATTCAATTGAATAAATGCATCCCAGAGCTTTGGAGGATAACCATGTTCTATTTTCGTCGAGTCTCTGCGGGCCAGTCTCGTGCAGAGTTTTATTAAACTGAGTTTGCACACAGTTTGATCGATACTGGTCTGATTGACGCAAGTGATGAAAATTAAAGAATTCCGGGCTCTTTGGCTTAAGACGAGCTCTTCGTCGCTAGAGAGAATTTATCAAACTACTCATTTAAAATCCTGGACTCCGCACGCGTATTAAGGGAAAAGGAAATCTATTTAGTATTCTTTTATTGGATGTTGCGTATTTATCAGCTTTCTGACTTGGGGACTTATTATGTCCTAGATTTTTAGATAAATCACAGAGGAAGCGCCTCTATATGAAAATTTATGTATGTGTGTATCTTTTAAAACATCGGGGCTCTACCGTAGGATGGCCATTAATTGCTAACGTTATTCCAGTAATAAAGTTGAATAATATTTTTAAAAAAAAATGTGTATTAATTACTCGCTTGGAAAGTACGAGAATATAGCTATGATTTCTTTGATTAATTTCTAACTAGTCTGCACGATACTAGGGAGAATGTGTGGAATAGTACGCATATGGTACTCTAGTGTAAGGTTAGTCATCTTCTTAAATCATTTGAGTCAGTTTAGTCTGCCTATTGTGTCTGGGAAGTTAGAAATCTGGGCATGTTTCAATCGAAAGAATATTTCTGCTGATGGTGCAAAGAGGGGAATAATTTTAAATTTATATTGGAATTAGTCTTCCGAAAGTTTGAGCTCATGTGATAAAGATGCGTTGTGAATGATAGACAATATATGCTTTGAAATATTAAAACTTTTGATTCTTTGAAATATTCTTAAACAAACACACTCGGGCAATTTATTATTTTTTAAAAATTATTACAAATTCGTTATTAGTGGAAGTGCCAAACGAAATTAAAGTGTAAAATATTATAATAAGGTTCTCTAAAAAATTAGTTCAAAACTTTTCATTTCAATGATGTGTACCGTATCAAATTTCGAAGAAAAGAAAGGGAAAATAAATTCCTTTTGTTTCTAATGGATGACTTATTTAAATTAAGATGAAGTCAAAGCGTAATTAATCCCGTTTAATCCTTCAGATGTTAATAAAATATTGAAATGGTTAAAGAAATGCAACTTAATTTTATAAGCCTGAACAGTATTTTAAAAATATTTTACGCTTCTCAAAAGACTAATTAAGGAAGCAAAATTATTTTTAACAAAATTTCATAAAAAATAGTTAATTGTATTTCATAAATTAAAAATTGTTTTATTCATAAATTGTTTTAGCAAAAAATAAGTAAGAAAATTCATGTTATCGTTTAAAAAAATGACCTACAAATGTCCTCCAAAATGTTTTCATTGAGGCTGTAAATGTTTCTAATAATTATTCTGTACATTGTTTTCATAACATCAAAACAATGCGACGATGCTTCCTTGAAATACAATTTTTTTTTACTTAAGAAGAAATATAATTTTAATAGTGGCTTGTGTTTATATAATTTTGCTTTTTTTATTTATGTATTTAGTTTTAATATTTTTTTAATTTACTTTTATATTTATGCATTTAGTTTTAATATTTTTGACACTTACTTTTATATAAATGAATTTAGTTTTAATACATTTTAAATTTTCTTTTCTATTTACTATTTAATTTTAGTATTTTTTAAAATTTACTCTTATGTGTTAAGCTTTAGTTTCGCCCTGGTTTTGAAGTGTTAGTATATATTTTGTAATTTCTGTTTTACAGATAAAAATATCATATGTCTATTGAGAAATTTTTTTTTATTCATTTGTTGTAAAAAAGTTGTAACACATACATTCAAAATCATATCCGTGAATAGATTTTTAATTAAGGCTCCGTCTACTGGCCATTTTAATTTCGTTAGCTTAATGTTAATCCTATGGAATTTCGACTTCCGTTCTCAAATCCTTATTATTTGATCTATTTGAATGCAATAAAGTGCATCTGAAAGAGCAAAAAATAATGAATGTTTCTGTGGAATTAAATTTTTTCTCTGATTTTTGAAAATATTTTTATGTCTATTTTAATGATTCGTTTATGAGTTTTCTGGACTTTAAAAATATTTTTAAAAATCGGAGAATAAATTCAATTCCGCAGAAGCATTCATTCTTTTTTGCTCTTTCAGATGCACTTTATTCCATTCAAAGAGATCCAATTGGGAAGATTTGAGAACGAAAGTCGAAATTCCATAAGATTAACATTACGTCCATGAAATCCGAATGGCCGGTAGGTGGGAGACTTAAGGCATTTTTATCGTAAATAAGAAAATATCTTTTTGACAGCATTTTTTAAATCATCAACCTCCTGATTTATAGGATGTATTAAATACAGTTAAATCGAACAGTCTTGACCAAGGAAAATCTATATTATGTAAGTAACTAATTACACATTTCCCATTCATTAGTTCCCCAGAAAAAAAAATATTGCACTGATTGCATTGCTGAGATTAAAGAAATTTTCGTGTTTTTGGGATTTAAAATCACATTTAAGAAATTTATGCCATATGTTACAGATACATGTCATTAGATTTAACTTTTTTTTAAGCATAAATGTTGGAACATCATAATCTAAAATAATAAAACGATTGAAGTTTATAATATATTGAAAAGCTACTAAAATGAAGTAAAATAAATGTATCATCCTTGGATATGTTATCGATATGTTTCTATACATGAACTTAACTAATTTTATTTATGCAGCATCTTCATCACAATTGCAATTAATTACTCGAGGCCCTATTGTTTTAGTTGGATCACTTATGGCGTACCAGATCACTTTTGAAATTTTTTTTTTTACAGTTTGCTTCAATTTTAATAACATTTAGCTTAAATATATTCATTTTAATAATTTATCGTTTCCTTTAATTTTAATATCGAAAAAGTTTATTGTTGTCCATTTCTTGATATTTCATCTCGTTTACTTTGATTCTTATATTTAATTGAGTATTTTAATAATAATCATTTTTTAAAAAAAAGGCACACCTTGGGTGGCTAAATCTGTTCTTTGCTAAATTTTGTATAGAAAGTTTTTTTTGTATATTTAGTATTATAGATAGCTATTATAACTAGCTTATTTTACGTGTTATAACTATGCAATTTTATTTTTAATTTTGTTATTAAACACATAATTATGCTCTTATAATTTTAAAATGTTTTTGGGTATTATTAAATGGCATTTCAACTACAAACAAAATTGAATAATTTCAAGTAAAAGCTTTTGACTAATAGGAGTTTTTTTTTTTTTTTAATTAAAAAAACCCCGCATATTAAAAATTTTTCTTTTAAAATCTTGTATTAAAAACAACATTCACTAATTAAGTATCTAAATGCTTGTAATTGATAACAATAATAAATTGCTGTGATAGCTAAATAATTGGTAGGATATACAACTTTGAATGCTGGGGTTTGATCTCTGTGATTTTCTCCCTTTGATCGATACAAATAGATGTCTTACGAACAAAAGGGATTAGTCTTTTAGCTTTCCATAGATTGAACATGAAAAAATACGCAACAATACTATTTTAACATGCTGTTGTTTTACAAAAATTCATGGATATAAAATAAAAGATACATGTTGTTAGATTCAAAAGATTGACATTATGAATACATAATGATTATAATAAATGCATTTAGTTTACTCAAAGTATATTTGCATTTAATTACTATTTTTTTTATATATATCCGAATAGTGCCTACTTTAATAATTTATCGTTTGCTCTTACTTTTTAAAATTTAATTATTGATTTTTAGGGCATAATCGTCTGTTTTTATTCTTTCCGTTATGAAAAATTGGCAACATTTATGTTCTTGATAATGTGAAAATAAAAATGCATTAGGAACTTGAAGATTTTTTTTTCTTGATAGCAATTGCTACTGTGGAGTACACTTACTTTATAGTAATTAATATTCATATTGAATTATTTCTACTTTTTCAAGAACTTTATTGGGGAAAAAAAAGCGTAAGCACATATTAAAATGAAATTAGCGAACCAAATTTTATTATTTCAATCTTTTATTTATTTATTATTAAAATGTTTGTTTAATGCCTTTCTTAAAAATTGTTTCTTTTTTTAAACTTAAGTTTTTAGAATAAGAAAATGTGTCACATAGTATATTTGTATTTTTAAGGAGTTATAGAAATAAATCAGTAAATGAGGTCGAATTTTTTAATAAATAATCTTAGATTTTTAAGAGTATATTTATAGCAGTATAGTCAAATATCTACTGTCAAAATGTTTTAAATTTCATAAAATTTTTAAAGATATGCATCCTTATCACACAACTAAATGACACAAATTTTTAAAACAAAAAGTTTTTCGGTTATTTAAAACCTTAAAATTTTCCCAAATTTATTCTTTAAAGCATTTTTTTCCCCTCTAAGCTCCCAATATTTCTCCATCGTTTTCTTTCCATTCCCCGGGATTTAAAAAAAAATTCCAGTTTTGACTAACGTAAAAACTAAAAAAAAAAAAAAAAAAAAAAACCAATGAAAAATATCGATTTATCATTGGAGAAGATAACTCCAGTTCTTTTTTCTTTTTTTTTCGAACCTGTTCTTTTTTTATTTTCTTTCTTTTTTAACTACTGGTCGTTTTTTTTAATAGGCCCTTATCATATGAGGAGCACTCAAGCGTCAGCTAATCAACTTTTCTCACTGAGGATTTCGTTCTTGACACTATTCATCCTCGCCTCTGTTTTCAGAATATAATACTGTGTCACTATATTGCTTTCTTTCGCTCTCTTTTCGTTAATTATGCTCGTTTTATTTGAATCGTCTCTTTGTGGCCGAGATAAATTCTTGAAGAATATAAGAGCTGGATTGTAGAATAATTTGGATATGTTTTTGCCTGTTGATGATTCGAAATTTTTCGAATTTTTTTTTTCGCGCTTTTAACTTTTTTAATGATAGTTCTAAAAAGAAACAAAAAAGTAGTTAAATATGAGAAATTCTGATAATTTTATGTCATGTCTTTTAAGTACAACAATGTAAATATAGAAAGATAAAGAGAAATGTACGTGTGTATGTATGTATGTATGTATATGTATATGTATGTATATAT